>BQNB010015572.1:62729-73045 GCA_026074375.1 Tanacetum coccineum
ATCGGTTGTGAGCCGGCAAGAGGTAGTAAACTTTTATCAGCCCACAGTTTTTATTATTATTATTATTATATATTTTTTATTTTTCATCATTTTATCATATATATATATATATATATATATATATATATATATATATACTATCTTTTTATTTTTATTTTTTTATATAGAAGACTTCTTTTTGAAAAATTCAAATATAAGATTGAACTAAAACTAAAATTTTTGCTATATATTACATAAAAATTGTTGATTTAAGTTTAATCTCCAAAAATATAACGTATATTAATCCGGTTAGGAGCTTATGGGAGAAAAAGCCACAAATTACATACACGAGCTCTTAAGATTTCCAAATAATCCTTGTTTAGCATCCAACTCAAACTTAACTCTATCATTTTTCGTTCTTTGCGAATTTTCGCGAATGCTTTGCCTAAAAGTTAAGGAACAAGCTAGAGCTCAACCCGCTCGATCGAGTCAAAATTTATTCTTATTCTACCCAGCAGGAAAGTCAAAATTGTAACAACACATTTATTTAATTTTTGAAAGTTTTTAAATTTTTATGGGAAAACGGGGTACGTGAGAACAACGACTGCAGGCATAATCAAATCGATAGATCCCCCCATACTAGAATTAAACATTGTCTTCAATGTTTTAAGAAGGGTCTCTACGTAAATCCTAAGCCGTTTATTAAGTATGCTTAGATAGACATTAGTCGATAAGATTAGGATATTGGATTTCCCCAAACTAATGGCAAGCAAAGGCTAGGAAGCTCGAGTGGACCGGGACAAAATACCGAACACGAGAGTCTTCAGAAAATTTTGGGTCAATCTTACAAAAAATCACAAGCACAAACAACAAGAAATGGAAGAGTACAAGCCTCCTTACATCACAATAGAAATAAGAAAGAAAATAGAAGGATAAGCATGGGGTGCCTCCCACGAAGCGCTTGTTTAGAGTCACTAAGCTTGACCCAATCCCTGAATTTATTTGTCCTTGGGGAAGGTTTGGAGATCTGAAACAACCAATTGTGGTACGTCCCCTCCAAAGTAGTGCTTAATTCGATGACCGTTCACCTTGAAATTTGGCCTGGAGTTTTGGGATAACTCAACGGTGCCATATGGAAAGACTTGGGTAATGGTGAACGGTCCGGACCAACGGGATTTTAAAAGAGTTAAAGAGGAGGACTTGATCACCGACGTTGAAAACGCGGTTTTTGATCTTTGAGTCATGGATCCTCTTTGTTTTCTCTTTATAGATCAAAGAGTTCTCATAGGCATGATCACGAAGTTCATTTAATTCATTGAGTTGAACTTTACGATGATCACCCGCGGTCTCAAGGTCAAAGTTTGCATGCTTTAAGGCCCAGTAGGCTTTGTGCTCGAGCTCGATCGGTAGATGACATGCCTTTCCGTACACGAGCTTGTATGGGGTGCACCCGATGGGTGTTTTGTAAGCTGTACGGAAGGCCCAAAGTGCATCATCTAGTTTATCCGACCAAGAGGCACGGTTTTCGCCCACGGTCCTTTCAAGAATTCGTTTCAAGCCACGATTGGATACCTCAACTTGCCCACTTGTTTGTGGGTGATACGCGGTGGAGAGACGGTGAGTAACTCCATATTTAAGCATGACCTTTGCAAACTGGTCATTGCAAAAATAGGTTCCGCGATCACTTATGATAGCACGAGGGGCACCGAATCAGGCGAAGAGAGATTTAAGAAATTTGCAAACAACTCGGGCGTCGTTTGTGGGGAGCGCTTTCGCTTCAACCCATTTTGACAAATAGTCGACCGCCACGAGTATATATTTGTTCCCTCGTGAAGACGGGAATGGCCCCATGAAATCTATGCCCCACACGTCAAAGATTTCGCAAACTTGGATGGAATTTTGAGGCATTTCATCACGTTGTGAAATTTTTCCTTGACGCTGGCACGAGTCGCAATTTTTAACCAACTCGTGTGCATCTTTGTAAATAGTGGGCCAAAAGAAACAGGCATCAAAAGTAGTGTTTACCGTGAGATTTGCACCATGATGTCCCCCGGTGGGTCCATTGTGGCAAGCTTCGAGGATGTCGAGAGCTTCTTTGCCGTGCACACACCGCCGGATCACTTGATCCGCACATATTTTGAACAAGAAGGGGTCGTCCCAAAAGTAGTGTTTAACATCCTTGAAAAACTTGTTTTTCTGCTGGGACGACATCCCTTTAACAATGAAATTCCCCGCGTGGTAATTTGCATAATCAGCAAACCACAGGGTACTTGAGTCACCGCAGAAAGTCACCATATTAAGTGTCTCGAGAGGAAACTTTTCATTCACCTCCTTTGGGTCGAGCACATTTTCATACGGATTTTCTAACCGGGAAAGATGATCGGCCGCGAGATTCTCGGCTCCTTTTGTGTCAATTACGTTGAAATCGAACTCTTGAAGGAGGAGAACCCGCCGGAGCAATCTTGCCTTGGAATCTTTTTTAGCAAAGAGATATTTTAGGATAGAGTGATCCGTATACACTACGCTTTTGTTCAAGATGAGGTAAAATTAGAATTTTTCGATGACATTCACTACGGCTAACATTTCTTTCTTCGTCGTAGTGTAATGCTATTCTGCCTCATTCATTGTTTTGCTAGCATAGTGTATAGGCCTAAAGTGTTTTTCATGACGTTGCCCCAAGACTGCACCTATGGCAAAGTCGCTTGCATCGCACATAAGCTCAAAGGGTAGGTCCTAGTCTGGGGCAATCAAGATTGAAGCTTCAGTAAGTTTTTTCTTTAATGTTTGAAAAGCTTGAATACAATCATCGGAGAAAATGAACGGAGTATTCTTCTCAAGAAGATGAGTCATCAGTCGAGAAATTTTGGAAAAATCCTTAATGAACCGTCGGTAGAAACCGGCGTGACCGAGAAAACTCCGAAAACCCTTTACGGTGGTGGGATGAGGTAACTTAGCAATTACATCGACTTTGGCTTTATCATCCTTAATCCCTTTTTTGGAAATCTTATGGCCAAGGAAAATGTCTTCCTTAACCATAAAATGACTCTTTTCCCAATTTAGACAAAGATTGGTGTCTTCACACCTTTGAAGCATCTTGTCTACATAAGAGAGGCAATTTTTGAATAAATTCCCAAAGACCGAAAATTCGTCCATGAAGACTTCCATCGTTTTTTCGATCATATCATGAAAGATAGCCATCATACACCTCTGGAACGTGCCCGGTGCATTGCATAAACCAAAAGGTATGCGACGGTAGGCGAACGTTCCATAAGGACACGTGAATGTTGTCTTTTCTTGATCATAAGGGTCGATGGGAATTTGAAAGTAACCCGAGAAACCATCGAGAAAACAATAGTACTTATTTCCCGCTAATCTCTTGAGCATTTGATCCATAAACGGTAGTGGAAAGTGGTCTTTACGGGTGGCTTCATTTAACTTGCGGTAGTCAATGCACACACGCCACCCCATAACCAATCAAGTCAGAATTAATTCATTTTCATCATTTTCAACAACGGTAAAACCACCATTTTTCGGTACGCAATGTACAGGGCTTACCCAAGGACTATCCGAGATCGGGTAAATTAATCCGGCATCAAGAAGTTTTTTAACCTCCTTTTTGATGACATCGTGGATCTTTGGATTCACCCGTCTTTGGTGTTGAACCGCCGATTTGTAGTCCTCTTCCATAAGAATCTTGTAAGTACAAAATTCCGGGTTAATACCCTTGATGTCGGAGCTTGTGTGACTTCAAAACCTTTATGAGAGCGGCGTTTTCCTCGACACTCAAGTCTTTAGCAATTATGATGGGTAACTTGTTGTCACCTTCCAAAAATGCGTATTCGAGATGAGGAGGTAAGTCCTTGAGTTCGACTTCGGGATGTTCATCAATTGAAGATTTATCATTCTTAGTTTCACAAATTTTAAGTTCTTTTTTAATTTCAGGCAAATAATTTCTTTGATTGGGAGGGGGTGATGGATCATCATTGAGAACCCCTCCGGGTCATAGTAAGAGTCATCAACTTCCGGTGAAGTTGGATCATCTTCAAGAGTGAGGAAAGCATCGACTTCCTCAAGAAGAAAATCACTATCCCCGAAGGGAGTGAGAGTCAGAGAAGAGGTAAAAACTATCGGGTCATAATAAGGAGTGGGATTGCCACTCGCGATCACATAAGAGAAACCGAGAACTTCTTGAGAATACTCCTCACAAGCCATTTCAATGACGTCGATTCGGTTTGCCGTCATATCATCGTAATTAGAGGAGTATCTCGAAGTTTGGTCAAGATTGAATGTTACGGCATCTTTTCCAACACGAAGAGTTAATTCTCCTTCGTACACATCAATCAAAGCACGTCCAATCTTTAAGAATGATCTCCTAAGAATTAGGGGAACTCGAGGATCAGCATCAAAGTCTACGACTACAAAGTCGGCCGGGAATTTGAACTTTCCTACTTTTAGGTAGACATCTTCGGCAATACCGATCGGTTTGGTAATCGAACGGTCTGCAAGTTCAAGAGTCATATAAGTAGGAGTGAGCTCAGGAAGAGAAAGCTTTTTCCACACGGATAATGGCATGAGATTTATGCTAGCGCCAAGATCGGCCAAGGCTAAGCACTCTTCCATTCCGGGAAAATCACACGGTATTAGAAATTTGCCGGGGTCTCCAAGTTTTTCTGGTAACTTGTTGAGGATGATCGCCGAACAATGCTCATTCAAAGGAGTCCTAGCCATTTCACTTAATTTTTCTTTGTTTCTAATTAAAGCTTTAAGAGTTGAGGCAAACTTTAGCATTAGAATCAAAGCATCCGCTAAGTTAATTTCGAAACTCATATCTTGAAAGATTTTGTAGAATTTCTCAATTTGGTCGTTAGCTTTTTCACGTCGCCTTTCATCATTTCTTCTCGAAGGATATGGAATTGACATTTTTAAGTTAGGCATCAGAGCACTAACGAGAGTAACAACGGGCTCAGAATTTGGTACTTGGGATTAAACTTGGACAACCGAAGGTTGGACGTCTTTAGTACTTCCGTTATTAGTAGGAAGCATCGTGTCCTTTGTCACCTCGGTTTCACGTTCCACTACTTTAGGAGGAGAAGTAGAAGTAGTAGGAATCTTGGGTCCTTGATAAGCAACACCGCTTCGGTTGGTAATACCCTTCAAGTCTACCTTCGGGTTAGTAATGGTATTACTAGGGAATGTCCCTGAACCTGAAGTAGAAGCGGTATTTGAATTCACAAACTTGGAAAGCATGTCCGTTAAATTGGTCATTTGATTTAGCAAATTTTGGTTTTGGTCTGGCATGTTCCTCATCACTGCATCATTAGCTTTGACATAGATTTCAAAATCGTTCTTTGTCACACCTTGTATTTGCGGAGTCGGAGCTTGGTAAGGTTGAGCTTGGTGAACTAGGGGTTGATTAATCTGAGGTCGATAAATTTGGCTTTGGTTGTAATTATTTCCTCGATTTTGGTTGTAACAGTTTTGGTTATTTCCTTGATTTTGTTGAACGGGAGGAAAACCGGGAGGTCGAATTTGATTAGCAATCGGGGCTCGGTAACTGGTATTTCCTTGATTGAAATTAGCTGCTGCTGCTTGGGAAACATATTATTGAATATTGTCACGATAAATGTTTCCATCGGTGGCGGGACAATTTCGGTAAGAATGAGCTCCACCACAAGTAACACAACTTTCCTCGACCGCTTTTACGGGAGCGGGAGTTTGGTTTTGATTTTTCTTATCGATAAGTAAAGCTTTCACAATATCTTTAAGTTCGGCAACATCGGGAGAAATACCAGGGGTAGAACTGCACGAACTCACTTTTGCAACAACTGGTTTGTTACGTGAATTACAAACTTTGGATTTGCTTTCAATGATTCTTAGGCAATCACGTGACATTTTATCCAAAAAGTTACCACCCGCGGCGGAATTCAACGAATCTTGATCATTAGAGTTCAAAGCATTATTGAAAGTATCGAGTTGATGTAACTCTGAAAATCCATGATGTGGGCATGCTCGAAGAAGATCATTGAATCGGTCTCATGCCTCGTAGAAAGTTTCATCAAATCGTTGTTGAAATCTCGTGATTTCATTTCGAAGATTTGTTGTTTTGGAAGGAGGGAAAAATTTGTTGATGAATTTCGAAACAAGATCATCCCATGTGAGAATCGATCGAGGGGGTTCTTTTTCAAGCCAAATCCGGGTTGCACCCTCGAGAGAAAATGGGAAAAGCAAAAGCTTTACCGACGTACTCGGGACGTTCGAGAACTTCATCGTAGAAGTGATCTTGTTGAAATAACGGATGTGAGCATGAGGGTCTTCTTTGTCATGTCTTTAGAATTGTTTGTTTTGAACGAGGGTAAGCAAACCGTGCTTAAGCTCAAAGTTGTTCGCGATGATTTCGGGCACAACGATGGTATCCTCGTAACCCATGGTGGGTGCTTCGAGCAATTGAGCCATAGTACGAGTATCATCCATTGTAACTACTGGAATAGGTTCAACAAGATTGAATGGTTCAACAAAAGTCGGGTTGACTTGTTGTTGTTGACGGTTAGAATTACGAGATTGAGAACGAGTGCGCATGCACTAAAATTTAAAAAGAAAATTTATACTAATTTTTTTTTTGGTTTTTCAACAATGTATTCACAATAAATTTTAAATACGGACAATGAGATAAGACACTTAAACCTAATAATCAACTCGCTTCTCGGTAACTCTTCAAAAGAAAAACGCACAAAGGAGTTTGTTTAACTTTAAAAGGTGAGCCGTACGTCGCAAGAGACACAAAAGGTAAGTTTTTGATCTTTGGTTCGGGAACTTATTGATGGATAATACTTCAATTGAAAGTATTATTTGTTGGTGTTCTTTTACCAACTTGGTGAATTTTTTTTATGGATAATGTTTTTGTATTTTTGGTTTTTCTTGTTTTTTTAGATTTTTGGTTTTATATTATAATTATACTAATAAAAGAAAATGAAAAATATTTTTGTATTTTATATATTTTTATAACAAGATGTCGGGGTCAAAAATAGTATCCTAACTCCCAGAGGATATAAGAAAAGGTGATTCCACTGGATAGGTGAAATAAGAAAGCAAAATTCGGATAATGATCAACTTCTGATCTACACCTTTTAAAATATATAATATATAAATATAAATATAAGATATACTTATAATATATAATATATAAATATAAGAGGGTAAATTTTTACAATTATAGTAATTCGGAAGTATGATTCCTGGGTCGTTATCCCCGATGAGGAATGCAATTGAAAGCCGAGAGTCGTTTTGAGATTTGATGCTTGAATGGAACAAGATAGATATTGGTTTTCTAAAACTACGAGAAAATTAAGGCAAAAACTTAAAATCACTTAAGGGAAGACTAATTTTAACTAAAAATGCAAATCGGGAATCCTAAACGGACCTAAAAAACCTAAATTATTAAAATTAAGTCATACGATGATCTTTTTTGCTTTTATAAGATTTAATTGACCAAAAAGCTAAGGCAAAGAAAACTAGACCAAAAACGAAGGTGATTTGGGTTTGAAAACACTAAAAATATGAACGAGAATCAATCTCATTCTTTAAAAATCGAAATTTTGCAATTTAAACCCTACGAAAGCAAATCTATTTTTCCTAAGGTCTAATGTTAAAAGAAAGTTTTCTAAAAAAGAATAATATTTTTTTGACTTTTTTATGAATTAAAAACAATTTTAAAGAAAATTAAATTTTAAAAAAATACTAAACGTTTTATAAAAATTCTGAAAAAATTATGAAAAGTAGCTTGAATAGTATAGAATCTAAGAAAATTAAGCTCGTGAAAACAGCTTATCGAATAAGTTGTGAAATAAGCCAAATCAGCTTATTACACAAAAGAGCTCAAAATGTGTATAAATATTAACTAAAGGAAACTTATAATGGATGAGCTATTGTAGCACAATGGTTGAGTGTGTTGGGATAAAATGCTTGGTCGATGGTGGTAGAGGTCCCGGGTTCGAGTCTTGCTCACCCGGGGTTTTCCACTATCCCAAGTGTTTTTATTTTTGCCATTTTTTTACAACTTTTAAAAACACTTAAAAATAAGCAACTTTTGCAAAACAACATTTTTTATAAACCTAAAATAAGCACAGAAATAAGCTAAATAAGCTAAATAAGACATAAATGCTTTTTACTCTTAAAGGCTTAGAATGCTAACTGTTTGGGCAATTTAAGCACTAATAAGCAAATGAAATCTTAAAATAAGCTAGCAAAAAGATCCTTATGGCTTAGTGGCTTATACCACTAAGAAGAATGGCCAAAAAGCTACAATAAGCAACAATGAAAAAGCATTTTGAAATTCAGATAAGCACTTAAAAAGCTTCATGAAAATGTTATCTCACACTGTCTCAACACTTAGACAAATTTTTGATAACTTTTGTAATTTTAACAAAATCACACTTTTGAGCTTAAAAATAAGCAAACAAACAAATCCTTATGAACTTTTAAGCTACAAATAGATTGAGTTGAGACCTCACAGAACAATAATCAACACTCAAAAAGGAATTTGAAATTCAGGATAAGCAACAATAAGCAAATAAAAAAGCATTTTCTTAAACTTTTTTGAACACTTAACAATTTTTGACAGTTTTGGCAAAAACTCATATCAATAATGCAGGCTATTTCTAACCTGATTTAGCACATGTATAAACATAAAAACAACTCAAAAACACAATAAGCTAAAACATAATCTAATAAGCAACTAAAATAACTTTTGAGCTTAAAGGGAGGGCGGTAAGCAAACAAACAGATCCTTAAGGGTCCAAATGTAAGATAAGAAACAGATTAAGTGGGGTGGAGGAGTGGGAGGCCGGGGAGGGCAAAGAAACTATAATCATCACCTCAAAAAGAGTTTTGAAAATTCACAATAAGCACACAATAATATTTGAAAAACAATTTCTCAAACTCTTCAACACTTAGCACTTTTTTTTTTTACAGGAATGGCAAAACACAAGTCAACAAATGCAGGTCTTATGGACTTTGTTTTAGCACTCAAACAAACACATAAACATCAAAGTCTCACAAAAATCACAAGTCTAATCAATTAAGCTTGTATAATAAGCTTTATGTTCTCAGATTCAAACAACTCTTTGTATAACTATTGATTTTGATATTTTTCACTTAAAAATTTAAACAAAATGACTTTTATGACTACTTTAGCTAATCAAAATTGACTCAAAAGCACAAAGCAAGTTTACACCCATTTTCACCCATTATACCTATTGTCCCAAACACCCCTTTATAATCATTAAATCCAAATCCAGCTTATCAAAATGAGATTTAATGATCACAAATCGAATACCAGATATTAAACAACTTATAACAAACTTAATGAACCAATATAAGCAATCAAATAAGCCAGAATAATAAGCTAAGACACTATGCTACTATTTTTGGTTTTTTAACTATTTTATAGAAAAATTATGCAAACTAAGATTTCAACTATAACATTAAGCACAATAAGCATCTAACAACTATAAAAAAACATTAATAGGCTGGTTTAAACAGAATTAAGCAAATAATAAGCAACTTTTAAGCTAATGTGAAGGAATAAGCTAAGATATGCAAAATAAGGTAGAACTGAAAATTTAGAGAGAAGTGTACCTCACACCTCAGCTAAACAGAGGTGCCTGCTCTTATGAGCTTAAATTAACAAGCTCCAGCTTGTTTAGAACAAGCTGGTGGGGTCTAATAAGCCCTTCCCGAATTGGCTTATCATCCTTATCCAAAGCTTAGGTAAATTTAGGGGGTGAATTTGTTTGAATAAAGCTCAGTTAAGCTTTTATAAGCTTAACTGAGTTAGTAACTAGCTTATGAGTATATTTAAGAGCTTATTGAGCTTAAGTGAACAAAATAGAGCTTATTTAAACATTTTGCATAAAAGTGAATAAAAGACAATTGAATTATGAGTAACCTTAACTTTTATTAATAGAAAAACTGATTACAAATTGAAAATGAGATTACAATGACTGAAAACATTAAATTGAAAATTACATTTGCTAAATTTAAAAGCTACACTAAGTTGCTAAAAACTACTACTCAAAAGATAAAGATAAGATCATCCTTGTGAGTGAGGGTGCCCCTTTATTTATTGGCTTGAGAAGAAGCTTCCAGGTCTCAAATGCTCCTCTTGATCTTTTAATCTCATACGTCTATTTCTTGCAATCATTGGATCCTCATTCTAGGCCGTTTGATGAATACGTGTGCACACGGATTACCAGCGTAGCATTCCTTGTGTCAGAGGTTTTGTGTTTCTTTTGGCTTGTTTTTAGTATAAATTCCCATTTTGAGTGTGTTTCTTTGGATCC
>BQNB010015573.1:2283-73045 GCA_026074375.1 Tanacetum coccineum
TCATCCCAAGTTATAAAACATTTAGTCAAAACGAGTAAAAGAGTGGGGCTATGAACTCACCTTATACGGGTAGTGGATCAAAATGTATCAATCAGGTGAAAATGAATCTCTCGATTCTAGAGACAACCTATCATATAGTCGTCGTTTAAGAATGATGTAGACACGGCGTATCTCTTTTTAAAACGTACTTTCAAAAGTTATAAGTTTTGACAAGTCTCGACGTTTTAAAACATCTTTGAAAATATTTCGTCTTTTAGTGTATTTCATCTTTTAGTGCATTTCGTCTTTTAGTGTCTTTTGTCTTTTAGTGCGTTTAGTCTTTTAGTGTATTTCGTCTTTTAGTATATTTCATCTTTTAGTGTATTTCGTCTTTTAGTGTATTTCGTCTTTTAGTGTCCCGACACATCAATGTTGACTCAACGACCAAAAATGTTAACCTAAACTTGACACTTAACGTTTTTCTACATTTTATCATAAGTTTGACAATAAAAGTATATTTTCGATGCTTTTATAAAGTTTATGAAATTTTGGCATGACCTTTCTAAAAATATCAACTTTCCCTTTTTATCAACCTCGACACGTGAAAACATCCGTTTTACAAAAGTACATCTTTTATTGACTAGAAAGAATATCCGATCTATTTTCGACAACACCTCAAATATCGCAACAAATTCGTTCTAAACCAAAACCTCTTCGACATTCAATTTACGCTTACAACAAATCCAACATCTACCTTAATCTCTTCGCCAACAATATTTAAACTTAATATACCATAAATCTTAAATAAACGATATAGCCGTAGTGATAACAATATATATATCAAAATAGTTACAACAAACTTTATGCACAAAAGTACAACTACTTTTTATGTTCTTCCATTTATAAACAAAAAGATTAAACTTAGAGACTTGTAATTTTATAGAAAAATAGATAGTACACCTTGTTCGGAATGATCATACGAATGCAAAAGTACAACTTATTTATGAGAAAGTAGAGATGACTTACAAAGAAACACGACGAAAGATGATTAGAAATCAAAAACAACCCAAACGTTGTTTTATTATATATCCGGATGAAATAACAATCAACTCAATCAATATATCTTCAAATGTAAATGATCAAAGATGAAAAATGTATGGATTTGTGTATTTGTGTTGGTTCGTGGGTTTGAGAGAAAAGAAAAGATATGTATGTGTGTTTTAGAGAGAGAAAGCACAAGAGAAAATGTGTTGGTGAATGAAAGAAATGAGTTGAGAACAAGTGAATATATCTACAAAAATCACACACACTTTCACGCACACTAGTATGTGTGTCGGTTTGAAGATACAAGAGATAGGGGACCAAAATGATCCTCCTATCACACACTACCTAGTACTAGTCCTTTAGCACATTTCATGCAAGCTTGTCTAGTGATTTGATTTTCAAATTTTTGAACCCTATGTATGTATACATATACTTCATAAAGCCGGTTGGAATTGAGACCAAGGGGGGGACACAAAGTGACCTCCAACTTCTAGGGAACTAGTGTCTAGATATGAATTATTTCTACAAATGTTTGCATACATAACTAAGTATAGTAAATTCCACGGAAACCCGTAAATAACGAAACGAGTATACGGCATCACGGAAAAATTATGAAAAATTTTTTTAAAATATTGCTTTAAAACATAAAAACGTGGGGCTAGTTCCAAATTACTACATCGTCTGGTGGTACCGGGTCGCTCCGACGACGTTTCTACAGATAATATCGAAATAACTTCCCGGTTAATCGGAAGAAAAAGCTTACGAAAACTTTTAATAAATTCAAATTTTCCTACTCGGAAACGGTACTTTATTGAACAGAATTTCGGGTTGTCCACATTCCAAGATTTATTATGTTTTGAGGTTTTACCTGAATGATGAGCAATACCATATGATAGAATCATTTATGGTTCTTGTTGTTATGCAGCCGTACGGTCTTCTAGTAGTCTCTTATAAGAAGTTTGTAACACCCCGCCAGGTGGGAATCACGAGGGCGCAACTGAAGAGAAAGAAATGAGAATCATACAAACAACTTTGGAGTTCTATAGAGAAGAAAATAAATTATGCACAAAATATAAGGTATAGACACACAATGTCATGAAAATACCCAAAAACATCAACAAAATCCAAAGGCGTCTGACATTGAAATAAAGGCAGTTCACGCCAATGTCATGACATGCAGACACTTAAACATCCAAATAAAACAAGTCAAATAACATTCATCATCTAAACAAATAACGAAATCTAGATAACTAACTTCGTTCAGCTGCTCGGCAATATAGCAAACTTTTTCTTAACCTTAACCTCATCTTGCTGAATACCTGAAAATGATGCTTATACGTCAACACAATGGTTGGGGATGAGACTTAGTTTTCAGTCACACCATATTTTAATCCATTACCAAAATCATTAACCGAATTACTGTGATCATAAAACAATACTTTTGCATGACAATTATGCTAACTAACATACAAGCTAACATGCAATTCAATTCAATCCAAATCAATCATACAGATACCAAGCAGACGACCTCAATCGCTCTTGGATCAATCCCATACAAAGTCAATTATCCGCTAGCTCAGGCGGAGATACCCGAGGTAACCCTCCCAAATTGGCACATCAACATCCTATATCACATCACATATCATGTAGACATGTTGCAATAATTAGTCACAAAAGGTCCATGATTATTAATATCACATAATCAACATAGCAAGCTAAAACTCTTTCATCACTTGCTTCATTTCCTTTCCCAAGTTTAATAACTATGTTATAAAATAAAGTTGGACTAGGTAAATCACATGGATGCATAAAGGCTGAGCTTTACAATTTTGCTGCTAATCTACAAATTTTGAAACACGGTTAAACAGGACCTAGCTAAAAGCTCATAGGTAAATGTAAACTCTTATCCCCTATGTGGGATGTCTAAGGGTTGTGATTTTTACATCTCTTGGGGCATAACCGAAACCTTGCAATACGCAAGTATACACCTCTTGTACTTCATTTACTTTCGCTCTCTGTTCCTAAGCCCCCAAGTGGGTGGTGGGGAGTGTGAGGGTTATGTGTTTAATGAGGTGGTTAAGGTTGGGCATGATGTCGGGGTGACCCATTATGGTTAATCACACCCTTAGACATTCATCATATGTGTGTTACATGGACTAGAGCTTTTAGCTTGGTCGTGTGTAATCGTGTTTATTTATTTGTTTAGTTGCGTGATAGGAATTTGAAGCTACGTTTTGAGCATTCAGGTGAGTTACATAGTCCTACTTTTTTTTACATTGTTTTAAACTTGGGATGGAAATGATGCAAGTGTTGAAAGAGTTTTAGGTTTCTGTGATTATGTGTTATGTTAAAATAGCATGGATATGTATGTGACTAAGAGGTGCTTCAATGTGCTTACATGTTATGTGATGTGATATGGATGTGATGTGCCTAGTTAGGAGGGTTACCTTCGGGTATCTCCGGCCTGAGCTAGAGGGATAAGGACTTGGATTGATCCAAGAGCGATTAAGGTCGTCTGCTTGGTATGTGTATGATTGATTTGGATTGAATTGAATTACATGTTAGCTTGTATGTTAGTTAGCATAATTGTCATGAAAAAGTATTGTTTTATGATCACAGTAATTCGGTTAATGATTTTGGTAATGGATTAAATATGTGTGTCTGAAAACCTATGGCTTTCTCCACCAAACCATTTGGGTTGACGTATAAGCATCTTTTCTGGTATCTGCAAGATGAGGTTAAGGTTATGAAAGTTGCCTATATGGACCGTAGGCAGATGACGAAGTTTTGTTATCTAGATTTCGTTTATTTGTTTAGAGGATGAATGTTATTGACTTTGTTTTTATTTGGCTGTTTAAAGTGTCTGCTGTCATGACATGGGTGAACTGCCTTGTATTTCAATGTCAGGAGCCTTTGGTTTTGTTGATGTTTTGGGTATTTTATGGACATTGTGTGTCTATACCTTATATTTTGTGCATATTTAGTTTCTCTATATAGACGCCAATGTGTTGTGATGATTCTCTTTCTCGTTGCGCCCCGTGTTTCCACCTTGGCGGGGTGTGACAAACTTCTTATAAGAGACTACGAGTAAGACCTACGGCTGCTACACAAGAACCATATGATTCTATCATATGGTATTCTCATCATTCAGGTAAAACCTCATACATAATAATCTTGTGAATGTGACAACCCGAGAATTTCTGTTCAATAAAGTAGCCGTTTCCGTGTAGAAATTTGAATTTTTAAAAGTTTCGTTAAGCTTTTCCGTTTAACCGGGAAGTTATTTCGTTATTATCTGAGAATCGTCGTCGGGAGCGAACCGGGACACCAAACGTTGTAGTAATTTGGCAATAGCCACGTTTTTATGTTTTAAAGCAATATTTAAAATTTCATAATTTTTCGTGATGCCGTTACTCGTTTCGTTTATTTACGTGGTTCCGTGGAATATTTAAATAGTACTTTGTTATGTTATGCAAAAGACATTTGGAAATTAATTCCTATCTTGAGCACTTTCCTAGAAAAGTTGGAGGTCACTTTTGGTCCCCCCCTTGGTCTCATTTCCAACCGGTTATGTATGTATATGTATACATACATAGGGTTCAAAAATTTGAAAATCAAATCACTAGACAAGCTTGCATGAAATGTGCTAAAGGACTAGTACTAGGTAGTGTGTGATAGGAGGATCATTTTGGTCCCCTATCTCTTGTATCTTCAAACCGACACACATACTAGTGTGCGTGAAAGTGTGTGTGATTTTTGTAGATATATTCACTTGTTCTCAACTTATTTCTTTCATTCACCAACACATTGTTCTTCTTGTTGCTTTCTCTCTCTAAAGAAACACTCTATACATTTCTTTTTCTTTTCTTTCTTTGCCGAACCATCAAAAACACACACCCAAATCCATACATTTTTCATCTTTGATCATTTACATTTGAAGATATATTGTTCGAGTTGATTGTTATTTCATCCGGGTATTTCTATAAATACTAAAATTTTGGGTTGTTTTTGATGTATAATCATATTTTCGTTGTTGTTTCTTTGGTAAGTCATATCTATTTTTCCTAAAGAGTTGTACTATTGCATTCGTTATGATCATTTCGACACAAGGTCTAGGTGTTCAAAGCGATATCGTTGTGAAAATATTATATAGTTTTCTATAAAATACAAGTCTCAAAAGTTTAAATACTTTTTATTTATAAATGGCAAAAGAACATAAAAAGTTGTTGTTACTTTTGTGCATAAAAGTTCGTTGTAAAACTATTTGATTATAAATATAGTGTTATCATACGGCTATATGTTTATTTAGTTTTTGTATATTATTGTTTAAATATTGTTGGCGAAGAGATTAAGTTAGATGTCGGATTTGTTGAAAGCGTAAATTGAATGTCGAAAAGGTTTAGGTTTAGAACGGGTTTGTTGTGATATTTGAGGTGGTTGTCGAAATTTAGATCGGATTTTCTTTCGAGTCTATGAAATGATATACTTTTGTTAAACGGGTGTTTTAAAGTGTCGAGGATTGATATAAAAATGGAATAGTCGATATTTTTAGAAAGGTAATTGCGAAAATTTCGTAGTAAAACTTCTTTAAAAAGCGTTCAAAAATATACTTTTATATCAACTTATGATAAAATGTGAAAAAAGGTAAGTGTCATGTTTAGGTCAAAATTTTTAGTTATTGAAGTCAACAGTGATGTGTCGAACATACACTAAAAGGACGGAAATTTACTAAAGATGAAATACACTTAAAAGACGAAAATTATAATAAAAGATGAAATACACTAAAAAGATGAAATGCCACTAAATGACGAAATACACTAAAAAGACAAAATACACTAGAAAACGACTACAACTAAAAGACGATATACACTAAAGACGATAATATTTTTGGAGATGTTTTCAAAACGTCTGAGGAATGTTCAAGACTTATATCTTTCGAATGTAAGTCTTAAAAAGGGATACGCCGTTCTCCGTGTCGATCGTTTGTGTTCGGCATGATCTGTTCTTACAGTTTAGCGATTATTCGTTGTAATCATTCTTAAACGACGAACATATATGTGTAGGTTGTCGCTTGTAACGGGAGAGATTCATTTTCACACTTTTTGATTCCTTTTCGATACCTTCTAACAGTATAAATGTGACGTTCATTGCAGTCACTCTTTTACTCGTTTTGAATAAATGTTTTTTAAACTTGGGGTGGAGAAACTTTGATTTGCTTTTAAAAAACTGGACACAAGTACTTTGAGTGAGATTTTCCATGTTTACGTGTTGCCAGTAGCGTTTAGACCACAACTACTGCCTACACTTATCAATGAAACGTCATATCTTGATGGAGGCTAGGATCTCCGGTCACGTGGGGATGAGCGGAGTGTTATAAATAGATCTATATGGACTAATTTTATCCTATCAGGGAGTAGTGCTTCAGACCCAACGGGGCTCCCGTATATAACGGTTAATTACCATGTCGAAAAAACTAAGAGGTAAGTCTTGGTCAGTACCTTAGGGGCTCTGTGTTCAACCTAGCTAAGTATACTATGATATAAACGTATTTAGCTTCGGTGTCATGAGCTTAGCGCATCGTAAAATCTTTTTATGTGATAAGTTGTATCTGTTTATAACTGTCGCCTACGTTTTGATATCTTGTGCGTCACTGTAATATCGTTTGAACAAACCTATGAATTCACTCAAAACTTTATGTTCGACGTTTTAAGCATGTTTTTTCTCAGGTGACTTAGCTTAGTTGCTGTTGATTGAACTTATGTGAAGACTATGTTGCCTGTACCGGTATACCAGAGATTTATCTATGTCTTTACAATACCGTTGTTGAAACTATTAGCTTACGGTTTTAAACTTAGAATCTTTTAGATTTAATTGTTGTAAAAACTTATTATTATTATTTAAAACTTTGCAACGGTGTGTTTTATTTTTTTTAATAAGCTTTTTATCCCCTTAGAGGTCGTTCTTTATGCTTTGTACTTGAGATGCTCAATAAAGTCACGCCTCCGGACACGTATTCCGTCCAGGCCTCGTCTGGGGGTGTGACAGTTTGGTATCAAGAGGCAAGGTTATAGAGAACCAGGTAGTATAAACTAGGTCTAGATTATAACCAGTATGTGATCCTATGTGATTATGTGCCATTTCGTGATTTTACCATAGTACGTATTCCATAACTAAGTACTACGTAAA
Organism: Tanacetum coccineum; assembly: GCA_026074375.1. Lineage (NCBI taxonomy): Eukaryota > Viridiplantae > Streptophyta > Magnoliopsida > Asterales > Asteraceae > Tanacetum > Tanacetum coccineum. The sequence continues at coordinate 9,493 of BQNB010015573.1, forward strand.
TAATATATACGTATTAAATTCTAAGCTATTCGATTTCTTTCATTAAGTATTTCTTTTTCTTCCTTATTAATGACGTGCTCGATGACTCATTCATTCATTCATTTTGCATTCATCTAGTTACCCATTCACCCATTCATATTTTTGCATCATGCATGGTTGATATAAAGATGATTTATATGAACTTTGCTTGTATAGGTTATGGCTATTTCAGTTATCTCGATTTCTTTAGATTCATCAGAGGATAGCATGGGGACACCTGTTGGACGAGTGATCTTGTTCGGTACTATCCCTACTACTATTCCTAACACCACACCAGTGATTACTCCACCTGCTACTTAGACTGACACACCAATGACACCCACAGAGACACCTATCATATCACCCTACTTGCAACTCCCCGACTCATTTGAACACAGCTTCTCTTGATTACTCACCTGTATCTGATTTAGAGTCTGATCTATCTGAGGATCCATCATCAGACCATATACCACCATTACCAGCTATCTCACCATATTTATCATCGGATGATGACACCACAAACAGTGATACACCAGATACACCACCATCACCTACCTATGGTATGCCTTTCACTGAGATTGCCGCTTCTACCCAGAGATCACCCATCATACCTCATCGTCGGGTTATGATTCTATCACCTGGACAGCTTATTCCTCATGGTCGACCGTACCGTTAGCATCTTAATGGGCCGGTACACATGATGACTGCGAGGAAGAGGGTTGGACTGTTACCCACTCATCATCTTGCTGTGAGACATTCTGCCGATCATTCTTCTTCAGATTCGTCATCAGAGGCATCATCAGATTTTCATTCGGATGCTTCATCTGATTCTTCTTCGAGACACCCATTGTCAAATCATTCTTCACCAGATTTACCGAGTACTTCTGCGGGGCCATCTCGCAAGAGACATAGGTCCCCTATGACATATGTACCTGCATTACCACTTATATCCGGAGCTTTATCTCCTGTCCGTGCTGATTTGATACCATCGCCTAAGAGAGTTAATGATTCTAGTTATCTGGCAGATGTAGAGGTTGATCCTAGAGAGATTAGTTTGAGGGATGATGCTATTGTCAGGGTTAGTGATGAGCCTCATTTAGAGCAGGATATTGATCCAGAGATTCAGGCAGAGATTGACGAGTGTTTCGCTTACGCGGATGCTCTTAGGGATAGAGGGATTGATGCTAGAGTTGTAGTTGAGGCTGTTGATCGAGATGAGACAGAGACGAGTGTGAGAGGCCCGGTTGAGGTCAGAGTTGAGAGGGTTACGCATCCTGTGATGCCAAAGGAAATTCCTGAGCCTGCTCAGGAGGGAGCAGTAAAGGTTACGTATGAGACATTAGGAGATTTGGTTCAGAGGTTCCATGATCACACTCAGGCTATCCCAGTCTATCGTATACAGGCTATTGAGGGAGTTCAGAGAGAGCAGGGACATAGGATTGTTGGGGTTGAGTCGGCAGTTATTGCTTTGACTGAGAGGATTGCTGAGTTAGAGAGGGATAACATGAGGCTTAGAGACACCAGGAGTGTTAAGAGTCAAAGAGTTGACCGAATCCAGCGCGACATGTCACGTATGCAAAGAGAGTTGAGGCAGATGCGAAGACTTCGATTTTATGATCGAGTGAGAGTTGGCAGACTTGAGGCATGCGCTAGGAAGCACATGGGCTACCGTCCTTAGAGATGTTCGTTAGTATTGCAGCATTAAGTAGTAGCGTTTAGTGATGACTGTAGTGTTAGAACTCGTATTTTCTGTATTTTGAAACGTTATGATGTAATCACTAATGTTCGATAATATGAAATTGATATTTATCTATGATATGATGTCATAATTTGATTTACTTATGCTATGTGCATCATGCATTATAGGGTTTCCATGAATATGTATTTCGATCATGTATTTTCTATGTGAATTAACCGTAAATTTTATTTAACCCTGTTAGCAATTTCACATCACTTAGAAATCTTACCAAGCGTTATATCATTGTGTTGTAGGAAGATGCCTAACACATGATCCGGAGCATCCATTACTCACGAAGAAGTTGAAGAATTTGTTAACCGCCGAGTAGCTGAAGAGATGGAGGCTCGTGAAGCCGCAAGGACCCTTGAACCCCTGAATGAGAATGGAGATGAACAAGAAGGCAAGAACGGAGGAAATGGAAAAGGAGGGAATAGAGAAAGCGGAAATGGAAATAGAAATGGGAATCATGGTATGAATTATGGAGGTTTCATGCCAGTGGCTCGAGAGTGCACTTTCCAAGACTTTTTGAAGTGTAAGCCACAAAATTTATCGGGAACCGAAGACGTTGTTGGATTGACCCGCTGGTTTGAGAAGATGGAGACTGTGTTTAATATCAGTAATTTTCCACCGAAGTATCAAGTGAAATATACTACATGCACACTGCAGGACAGTACTTTGACCTGGTGGAACTCTCATAAGAGAACCATTGGTGTTGAGGCTGCATATGCCATGAATTGGGTTGAACTGATGAAGTTGATGACAGAAGTGTACTGTCCAAGGAATGAAATCCAGAAGATGGAGACTGAATTGTGGAATCTGACCGTGAAAGGAAACGACTTGACTGCTTACACTCAAAGGTTTCAGGAGTTGATTTTGTTGTGTACTAGAATGGTCCCTGATGAAGAAGACAGAGTGGAAAGGTTTATTGGAGGTTTACCGGACAACATTCAAGGGAATGTGATTGCTGCGAATCCAGCCAGACTCCAAGATGCTATACGCATTGCTAACCAATTAATGGATAAGAAGCTCCAGGGTTATGCTGCAAGGAGTGCTGAGAATAAGAGGAGGATGGAAAGTAACCTAAGGGATAACCGTGGACAGCAACCCGTATTCAAAGAGGCGTAAATTATAGTGGGCAGAATGTGGCCAGAGCTTATACGGCCGGGAACAATGAAAGAAAGGGGTATGTTGGGCCACTACCCTACTGCAATAAGTGCAGGTTGTACCATGAAGGGTTGTGTACTATGAGGTGTGGAAACTGTAAGAAGGTTGGACATCAAACTAGGGATTGTAGGGCTGCTATTGCTCCAAACACTCAAAGGGCTCCAGTTAGAAATCAGCAGGGTATTATTTGCTATGAGTGTGGAAGACTAGGACATTTTAGGAGGGATTGTCCTAAGTTGAGGAATGAGAACCGTGGAAACCAGACAAGAAACAAGAATGGAAACAAGACTGGAAACCAGAATGGAGGTAACAAAGCTACGGCGAAAGCTTACGCCATTAGTGGAGGAGGAACAAACCCTGATTCCAACGTTGTCACGGGTACGTTCCTTCTCAATAACTGTTATGCTTCTATGTTATTCGATTCGGGTGCCGATAGAAGTTTTGTGTCGACTACCTTTAGTGCTTTGTTGGATGTTACACCAACCACTTTAGACACTCGTTATGCCGTAGAACTTGCCGATGGAAGAATTTAGAATTCAAAATATTATACTTAGAGGTTTGCACGTTAGGAATTATTAGTCATCCGTTGACATAGATCTAATGCCCGAGAGCTTGGTAGTTTTGACGTCATCATTGGTATGACTGGTGGCGACTGTAGTACCTGGTGTTGATCGTTTATGATGAGAAGGTTGTTTCGTATTCTATATGGAAATGAGGTGTTGATAATCCGTATGTGTGATAATTGCGACAACGAAGAGAAAGTTGAATATTATATCATTGAACGAAGACACAAAGTATATTGCGATTAAGGATGTCAAGTTTAATCTGGCCTACAAGTTACGTCCAGAAAGCTGGGGATAAGTCGGAAGAGTGGCGACTTGAGGATGTGGCCAATCGTACGGGATATTTCAGGAAGTACTTTTCCAGAAGATTTTCCTGGATTACCGCCTGCTCGACAAGTTGAATTTTTTCATAATCGACTTAGTACATGGTGCTGCACACTGTAGCCGAAGCACTCGTATGCGATTAGCAACCAGCCGAAATGCAAGAGTTGTCTACTCATTTGCCAAGAAAACTTTTTCTGATGAGGATTTATCTAAGGGCCGATGTTCTCACCCTTGGGGGTAGCACAATTTTGTTTGTCAAGAAGAAAGATGGTTCTTTTTGGATGTGTATCGACTATCGTGAATGAACATGCTTACTATGGTGAAGAATCGGATACCCACTTCCGTGGATCGAGATTTGTTTGATTCAATTGCAAGGATCAAGAGTCTACTTAAGATCGACCTGAGATCTGGTTATCGTCAAACTCCAGATTTCGTGGGAAGACATTTCAATGATAGAATTGGGACTCCGCTATGGGCACTACGTAGTTACAAGTAATGCCGTTTGGGTTTGACTATCGCAGCAGAATTTTCTTAGACTTGATGAATTTAAGGGATGTGCAAACCTTATTTGGATGAGATTTGTGATTGTATTCATCGACGTTATTTTGATTTATCCAAAGCAGCAAAGGAGCATGAAGGACATCTAGTTAATCTTGAATTTATGAAGGATGGATGAGTTTTTTTGTACGCCAAGTTCTCAAAGTGTGAGTTTTGGCTGTCGAAGGTACAATTTCTTGGTCACATGATTGATAGTGAAGGCATTCACGTTGATCCCGCGAAGATTGAGGCAATCAAGGATTGGGCGTCACCCAAGACACCCACCGAGATTCGTCAATTTCTAGGTTTGGCCGGTTACTACCGACGATTTATCGAAGGCTTTTCAAAAATCGCTAGACCTATGACGAAACTGACTCAGAAGAGCGTGAAGTTTGAATGGGGAGAAAAGGCAGAAGCTGCATTCTAGTTGTTGAAGCAAAAGTTGTGTAGTGCGCCGATTTTGGCTTTACCAGAGGGAAGTGAGAACTTCGTGGTATATTGTGATGCTTCGCTAAAGGTTGGGCGCGGTTTTGATGCATGAGACGAGATAGGTCATAGCATTACGCATCCGCCATACTCAAGGTTCACGAGAAAGAACTATACCACACTACGACCTAGAGCTTGGGGTAGCTAGTGTTTTGCCCTGAAAATGTGGGGAGACATTATCTGTACTGGTACGAGTGCGTTGTGTTCTCTGATCATAAGAGCTTGCAAAAATATTCCGACCGAAGGCGCTGATATGAGCAAAGAAGTTGGTTTGAATGTTGAGCGAATAAGACTGTGAGATCCAGATATCATCCAGGAAAGGCGAACGTCGGTGGCTGATGCTGAGTCAAAGGAAAGAAGCAATAGCCTCTACGAGTTCGTGCCTTGTTATGGACTATTAGGGTTTTAAACCTTCCTAAGCAGATTTTGAGTGCTCAATCGAAAGCCAGAAAGGAAGAGAACTTCATCAACGAAGATTTGCATGGCATGATTAACAAGTTAGAACCTCGCGCTGACAGAATGTTATGCTTAAACAATCAAAGTTGGATTCCAGTGTCTGGTGATTAAGGGCTTGATTATGCATGAGTCGCATAAGTCGAAGTATTCCATCCACCCTGGATCAAATAAGATGTAACAGGACTTGAAGAAGTTATATTGGTGGCCCAACATGAAAGCAAAAATTACCACTTATGTCAGCAAGTGTTTAACATGTGCAAAGGTTAAGATAGAATATCAGAAACCATCTAGTTTGTTGGTTCAACCAGAGATCCCACAATGGAAATGGGAGAACAGACATGAAGAAGTTGTATTGGTGGCCCAACATAAAAGTAGAAATTGCCACCTATGTCAGCAAGTGTTTAACGTGTGCTAATGTATCGTCTTACTAAGTCTGCTCATTTCTTGCCTATGCGAGAAGATGACACGTTGGAGAAGTTGACGAGACAATACTTGAAGGAAGTAGTCTCAAGGCATGGAGTGCCAGTTTCGATCATCTCTGATCGCGATGGGAGATTTACTTCACATTTTTGGAAGTCCCTTAATAAAGCATTAGGTACTCGATTGGATATGAGTACAACTTACCATCCAGAGACCGATGGTCAGAGTGAGAGAACCATTCAGACATTGGAGGACATGTTACGTGCCTGTGTACTCGACTTTGGAAAAGGTTGGGATAGACACTTACCATTGGTAGAATTTTCGTATAACAACAGTTACCATACCAGCATTAAGGCTGCTCCGTTTGAGGCGTTGTATGGGCGCAAGTGTCGATCACCTATCTGCTGGGCTGAAGTTGGAGATAGTCAGCTCACTGGCCCAGAGATCATCCACGAGACGACTGAGAAAATAGTTCAAATCAAGAGCCGTATTCAAGCTGCCCGTGATCGTCAAAAGAGTTATGCCGACGTAAGACGAAAACCTCTTGAGTTTCAAGTAGGAGATAAGGTCATGTTGAAAGTATCGCCATGGAAAGGGGTGATACATTTTGGAAAACGGGGAAAGTTGAACCCCCGTTATATTAGACCTTTTAAGATCATTGCTAAAGTAGGAACCGTTTCTTACCGACTTCAACTCCCTGAGCAGTTGAGTAGAGTTCATAGTACGTTTCACGTCTTGAAATTAAAGAAATGCATGGATGAGGAACCGCTTGCTATATCGTTGGATGAAATCCAAGTTGACGACAAATTGCACTTCATCGAAGAACCTGTCGAGATCATGGACCGTGAGGCCAAGCGTCTAAAGCAGAGTCGTATTCCGATTGTCACAGTACGCTGGAACTCTTGGAGGGATCCTGAGTTTACCTGGGAGCGTGAAGACCAAATGAAAAAGAAGTACCCTCATATTTTCCCAAGTTCTGCACCGGTGGCAGATACCACGTCATGGGCTTTGGGGAGAAAGCTCTTCTAACGGGGAAAGAATGTGACACCCCAAGAATTTCCGTTCAATAATTTAGCCGTTTCTGTTTAGCAATTTGAATTTTTAAAGTTTCATTTAATAATTATGTGTAACCGGGAAGTATTCCCGCTTTTATCTGAGAATCGTCTCCGGGAGCGAACCGGGATGCCAAACGTTGTAGTATTTTGGCAACAGCCACATTTTTACATTTTATGACAATATTTAAATTTATAATTTTTGGTGATACCATTTTTCGTTTCGTTACTTGCGTTAATCGTGGTTTACTTATAACATGAGCTTATACATGTAACACATGGAAATTAAATCAAGTGGGAAGCACTAGCAATATAAAATGGAGATAATCATTTGGTCCATCCCCTTTGGTTTGTTCGGCCAAAAAAAAACAAACACCACATGCACCCTTGGTGAACAAGTTTGAATTCAAAACAAGAAGACACGCCTTAATCACACGATTTCTTATAACTTGAATATGATTAGGAGATCAAATTTGTCACACCCCCTGCAGGAGGACTGGCATGGAATACAGGTCCGGAAGGCAGATTACTTTATTAGCATTCTCAAGTACAAAGCATAAAGAATGACCTCTAAGGGTCCAGTTTTTGGAACATAAAACATTGCAATGTTTTAAAATATAATAATAATTTTTGCCTCCGGAGTAATTTAAAGAGTCAAAGTTAAAATGCGGGAAAGCTTAAATAAGTTCAACAATGGTATTTAAAGACATAGATTAAATCTCTTGGTAATCCTGGGTACAAGGCAATTGAATTCACATAAGTCAATCAACAGCATCCATGCTAAAGCACTAAGAAAAAACATGCCTTTAAAACGGTCAACTTAAAGTTGAGTGAATTCTTAGGTTTAGTTCAAACAGTTCATTATTACTGGGTCCACAAGATATCAACACGTATGCGACAGTTTTTATAGATTACTTTTCACATAAAAAGTATTTATGTTGCACTAAGCTTATGACAAGAAGTTAATTAGGATGTTAGCCATTTAATTGCTATAAGTATTTTGTGTGCCCTTTCCCAGGTGTCCGACCAAAGACACCTAACCGTACGGACATGGACATATATCCGTTTAACGGGCGCCTTGTGGGTAGTGAGGCTTACTCACCCGGATAGGGTAATTAGTCCCAATTAGATCTATTTATTCATTCGCGCTCCCTCGACCGGTCCTCCAGTCAAGAGATTGACAGTTCATGATAGTTCGGGCAGTAGTGGTCTAACAGCTACTTAGGCAACACGTAAACAGGGAAAATCTCACGCAAAGTACTTGTGTCCAGTTTTAAAAACAAGCAATGTTTCTCACCCCAAGTTATAAAACATTTAGTCAAAACGAGTAAAAGGTGTGGGGATATGACTTCCACTTTACGGGCTAGGTGGATCAAAAAGGAATCAATCAAGTGAAAATGCATCTCACGGTTTCTAGCGACAACCTATCATAGTAGTTCGTAGTTTAGAATGATGTTTTGTTTGTTTTATTGTTTTTTGAGGTATTGTTTTTTGTGGTTGTTTTTTTGTTTTTTTTTAGTGGTTGTGGTGTTTTTTGTTGGTTTTAGTTGGTTGTGTGGTGTTTTGTGGTGGGGTTTTGTGTGTTTGGTTTGGTGTTGTTGGTGTCATGGTGTGGGTGATGTGGGTGTGTGTTGGGTGGGGGGTTTGTGGGGTGGTTTTGGGTGCGGCGTGGGGGGTAGGGGGGGGGTGGCGGGGGAGGGTCTTATGTATATTTTTGTTTGTTGTTAAATGGTTTCTGTTTTGTTGTTTTTTTCGGTTGTTTGCTTTTTGTTGTTATTTTGTTCGTATGTTTGTTTGGTTGTTGTTTGCTTTTTTTTTATTTTTTGTTTTGTTTTTTTTAAATGACCTTTGTTTTTGTGTTTGTTTTGTTTGTGTTGTTGTGGTTGTTTTTTTGTTTTGTTTGGTTGTTTTGATTTTTTATATTTGTTTTATTTTTTTTAATGTTTGGTTTTTTGTTTTTTTGTTTGTTTATTGTTTTATTTGTTTGTTTGTTTTGTTTTTGTTTATACAACGAATAACGCTTTATCGCAAGAAATGATCATCCGAGCACGAGTAGGGACACAGACGTATCCCTTTTAAATTATACTTGCGAAAAAGTTATAAGTTTTGACAAGTCTCGACACTTCAAAACATCTTAGAAAATATTTTGTCTTTTAGTGTATTTCGTCTTTTAGTACATTTCGTCTTTTAGTGTATTTCGTCTTTTAGTGTATTTCGTCTTTTAGTGTATTTCGTCTTTTAGTGCATTTCGTCTTTTAGTGTATTTCGTCTTTTAGTGCATTTCGTCTTTTAGTGTCCCGACACATCAACGTTGACTCAATAACTAAAAATGTTGACCTAAACTCGACACTTACGTTTTTCTACATTTTATCATAAGTTTGATAATAAAAGTATATTTTCGACGCTTTTATAAAGTTTACGAAATTTTGGCATGACCTTTCTAAAAATATCGACTTTCCATTTTTATCAACCTCGACTCGTGAAAATATCCGTTTTTCAAAAGTACATCTTTTATTGACTCGAAAGAATATCCGATCTATTTTCGACAACACCTCAAATATCGCACTTATGTTCTTTAATAACCTAACCTTTTGCGAACATTCAATTTAAGCTTACAAACCAAAACTCAAACCATTTAACTTAATCTCTTCGCAACGTATATTGAAACTTAATTTACGATAAATCTTAATAAACGAATATTAGCCGTTAGTGATAACAATATAATTATCAAAATAGTCACAACAAACTTTTATGCACAAAAAGTAGAACTACTTTTTTTTTGTTCTTCCATTTATAAACAAAAAATATTAAACTTTGAGAACTTGTGTTTTATAGGAAAACTAGATACTGATTTTCCACGGTCCGCATTGTACAATTGTTCGGAATGATCATACGAATGCAAAAGTACAACTTATTTATGAAAAAGCAAGGATGACTTACAAGGAAACACGACGAAAGATGATTAGAAATCAAAAACAACCCAAACGTTGTTTTATAAAATACCCGGATGAAATAACAATCAACTCGAACAATATATCTTCAAATGGTTGATCAAAGATTAAAAATGAATGGATTTGGGTGTGTGTTTTGGTTCGGCAATGAGAGAAAAGAAAAGAAGATGTATGTGTGTTTTTGAGAGAGAAAACACAAGAGAATGTATTTTTGGTGTGTGAAGAATGAGAATGAAGTGATGAAACAAATGGGTTTATAGGTAAAATTTACACACACACACACACACATACATGTGTGTGCCGTCGGTTAGGGGACAAGGCAAAAAGGGGACCAATATGATCCGCGAATGAGAGCATAGAAGGACTTTGTACAAGCCATTTTGTAGGATGCTTGTTTAACTTGTAGCAATTTCAAAAAAAATGAATCCTATGTATACACATATACATATCCGGTTATGACAAGGCCAAAAGGGGGACCAAAAATAATTTCCCACATTCTAGGATCACTAGTGCTAGTTGATGAATTAATTTCCAAGCATGCATGCACAACAAAGTGTAGTTAAATTCCACGGATCACGTAAATAACGAAACGAGTAACGGTAACACGGAAAATTATGAAATTTTAAATATTGCTTTAAAACATAAAAACGCGGCTATTGCCAAAATACTACAATGTTTGGTGTCCCGGTTCGCTCCCGGCGATGATTCTCAGATAATAACGAAAGACTTCCCGGTTAAACGGTAAAGCTAAACGAAACTTTTAAAAATTCAAATTTCTACACGGCAACGGCTAATTTACTGAACGGAAATTCTCGGGTTGTCACATTCTTTCCCCGTTAAAGAAGCTTTGTCCTCAAAGCTTAGGACGCAACCTCTGCGGCGGGTGCAGAGTTGGTGAAAAGGTGCGGGTATTTCTTTTGCATTTGGTCTTCACGCTCCCAGGTGAACTCAAGACCTCTCTTGGAGTTCCAGCGTACTTTGACAATCGGAATACGACTCTGCTTCAGACGCTTGACCTCACGGTCCATAATCTCGACAGGTTCTTCAATGAAATTCAATTTGTCGTAAACATGGTTTCATCCCAATGGTATAGCAGTGGGTCATTCAGCAGGCATTTCTTCAATTTCAAGAATGTCGAAACAGTACTATGAACTCTACTTTAAACTTCTCTGAGTTCTAGACGATAGGAATCGGTTTCCCTACTTTGGCAATGATCTTAAAAGGTCCAATATAACGAGGGTTCAGCATTCCCGTTTGCCGAAAGCTATTACTCCTTTCCAAGGAGATACTATCAACCATGACCTTATCTCCCTACGTGTGAAACTCAGAGGTTTTCGTCTTAATCGGGGGCATACGCTCCTTGGATATGGCTCTTGATTTGAACTATTCTCTCGGTTGTCTCGTGGATGATCTCTGGGCCATTAAGTGAGCGCCATCGACTGTCCCTACTCAGGCCTAACAAATGGTCTTGTGATCGACACTTGCACCCTACAAACGCCTCAACGGAGCAGCTTAATGCTAGTATGGTTACGTTGTTATATGAAAATTCTACCAACGGTAAGTGTTTATCCTAACCTTTTCCAAAGTCGAGTACATAGGCATGTAACATATCCTTTAACGTTTGAATGGTTCTCTCACTCTGACCATCGGTCTCTGGATGGTAGGCTGTACTCATATCTAATTGAGTACCTAATGCTTTATGTAGAGACTTCTAAAAATGTGAAGTAAATTTTCCATCGCACTCAGCTGATGATCGAAAACCCGTTACTCCTAGCTTTTGAGACTACTACTTATCAAGTATTGTCTCGTAATTTTTTACGTTTCATCTTTCTCATAGGCGAGGAAATAAGAAGATTTAGTGAGATGATCAACGATTACCAAAATCGTGGGGGGGGTTTTTCTTGTCCAGCTGCTGTCCTCGGCAGTTTAGTCACAAAGTCCATTGTTATGTTCTCCCATTTGCATTGTGGGATCTCTAGTTGAACCAACAAACCAGATGGTTTTTGATATTCTATCTTAACCTTTGCACATGTTAAATTGCTGACATAAGTGGCCATTTTATGTTTCATGTTAGGCCCCCAATATAACTTCTTCTAAGTCTTTGATACATTTTGATCCAGATCCAGGGAGTGGATGGATACTTCGACTTATGTGAACATCATGCATAATCAAGGACCTCAAATCACCAGACACGAATCCAACTTCGTATTGTTTAGGTAACGTTCTGTCAGGCGAGGTTCTAACTTGTTAATTCCTGCACGACAAAATCTTATTAATGAAGTTCTCTTCCTTTTGGCTCCGATTTGAGCCACTCAAAATTGCTTAGGGATGGTATAACATATAGTCTATAACCAAGGCTCGAACTCGTAGCGGCTTGCTTCTTTCCTTTTTCGACTCAGGGCATCAGCCACCACCGGTCGCCTTTCCTGGATGATTATCGGTTCGCACAGTCGAGTTCGCTCAACATTATAACCAAAGTCTTTGCAATATATTCAGCTCCTTCTGGTCGAGAATGTGTTGCAATCTCTTTATGTTCAAGTGGACAACGCTCTTGTATGTACCGTTAATGTTACCCATTTATCGTGGAAAATACTACATGCACCAAGCTTTGGTCGTGTGTGCGTATAGTTTTCTCGTGAACCTTGAGTTGCGGGATGCGTAAGTATGGACCTTTCTCTTCTGCATCTCAAAACCGCGCCAACCCTTTATGTGAAGCATCGGCAAATTTACACAAAGTTCTCACTTCCCTCTGGTAAAGCCAAAATCGGCGCACTACACAACTTTTTACTTCAACATCTGGAATCAGCCCTTTTTTTGCTTTTCTCCCCATTCAAACTTCACGCTCTTCTGAGTCAGTTTTGTCATAGGTCTAGCGATTTTGAAAATCCTTCGATGAAACGTCGGTAGTAACCAGCTAAACCTAAGAATTGACGAATCTCGGTGGGTATCTTGGGTGACGCCCAATCTTTGATTGCCTTAATCTTTGCGGGATCAACGCGAATGCCTTCACTATCAATCACGTAACCAAGAAATTGTATCTTCGATAGCCAAAACTCACACTTTGAGAACTTGGCGTACAATTCTTCCTTCTTTAATAAATTCAAGATTAACTTAAGATGTCCTTCATGATCCTTTATGCTTTTGGAGTAGATCAAAATATCATTGATGAATACAATCACGAATCTATCCAGATATGGTGTGCACACCATATTCATCAAGTCCATGAAAACTGCTGGTGCGTTAGTCAAACCAAACGGCATTACTTGGAACTCGTAGTGACCATAGCGGGTCTTAAATGCTGTCTTTGAAATGCCTTCCTCACGAACTCTGAGTTGATGATAACTAGATCTCAGGCCAATCTTAGAGTAGACTCTTGACCCTTGCAATTGATCAAATAAATCGTCGATCCTCAGAAGTGGGTATCGGTTCTTCACAGTAAGCTTGTTCAGTTCACGATAGTCGATACACATCTGAAAAGAACCATCTTTCTTCTTAACCAACAAAACTGGTGCTCCCCAAGGTGAGGAACTCAGCCTTATAAATCCTCTGTCAGAAAGTTCTTGCAACTGAGTGGATAACTCTTGCATTTCGGCTAGTGCTAATCGATATGGTGCTCGTGCTACAGGTGCAGCACCAGGGACTAAGTCGATTCGAAATTCAACTTGTCGAGCAGGCGGTAATCCAGGCAAGTCTTCTGGAAAGACTTCTGGAAATTCCCATATGATTGGCACATCCTCAAGTCGCCTCTCCTCTGACTTATCCTTAGCTTTCTTGGAGTTAACTTGTGCCAGATAAACTTGATAATCCTTTATTTAATATACTTTTGGTCTTCGTGCACGATATGATATTCAACTTACTTCTGCTTGCTGCTATTATCAATGGATTATCCAACACTCATTTACATAAGGAATACGGAAACACACTTCTCGACACAAGACGATCAAGCGTAGGTACTTCGTCCAACCAATCCCATACCAATGATGACGTCAAAAACTACAAAGCTCTCACGGCATTCCAATCTAGTCGAAACAGCATGACCTAATAAATCCTAACGTTTGCAACCTCTAAGGAACACTATTTGTTTCTGTAATTCTTCCATCGGCAAGTTCTACGGCATTAACTCGTGTCCTAAATGTGGTTGGTGTAACATTCAAGCAAAAGTACTAAAGGTAGTCGAACCAAAACTTCTATCGGAAACCCGGAATCGAATAACATCGACGCATAACGGTTATTGAGAAGAAACGTTTAACCCGTGACAACGTTGGTATAGGGTTTGTTCCTCCTCCACCAATGGCGTAAGCTCTCGCCTGTAGCTTCGTTACCTCAGTCTGGTTTTCCATTCTTATTCCATTCTTGTTTTTCTTGTCTGGTTTCCACGATTTGATTCTCAACTTAGGATCATCCTTCTTGGGAATGTCTGGTCTACTACCACTTCTTAACACATAATCCCTGTTAGATTTCCAATGGAGCCCTCCTAAGTGTTTGGAGGCAATAGCAGCTACAATCCCTAGTATGATGTTCCACTTTTTACATGTTTCCACACTCATAGTACCACAACCTTCATGGTTGCAACTGCACTTATTTGCAGTAGGGTAGGGCCAGCATATCCCCTACTTTCGTTGTTCCCAGCTCGTTATAAGCTTCTGGCCCATTCTGCCCGTAGTATTTTGCCTCTTGAATGGCGGTTGTTGTCCATGGTTATCCCTTAGGTTACTTTCCATCCTCCTCTTATTCTCAGCACTCCTTGCAGCATAACCCTGGAGCTTCTTATCCATTAATTGGTTAGCAATGCGTATAGCATCTTGGAGTCTGGTGGATTCGCAAAGAGCAGCAATCACTTCCCTTGGAATGTTTGTATCGGGTAAATCCAATAAACTTTCCACTTGTTTCTTCTCAGGGGACCATTCTTGGACACAACAAAATCAAACTCCTGCGAAACATTTGAGTGTAGCAGTCAAGTCGTTCCTTTTTACGGTCAAATTCCAAAATTCATTATCCCATATTCTGGATTTCATTCCTTGGAAAATTTAACACTTCTGTTCATCTACTTCATCAGTTCAAACCAATTCATGGCATTATGCTAGCCTAACACCAATGGTTCTCTTATGGGAGTGTCCACCAGGTCAAAGCACGATCCGGGTTGTGCCATGTAGCATATTTCACTTGATACTTCGGTGGACAATTACTAATATTGAACACAGTCTCCATTTTCTCAAACCAGCGGGTCAATCCGACAACGCCTTCAGTTCCTGAGAGATTATGTAGCTTGCACTTCAAGAAGTCTTGGAAAGTGCACTCTCGAGCCACTGGCATGAAACCTCCATAGTTCATACCATGATTCCTATTTCTATTTCCATTCCCGTTTTCTCCATTCCCTCCATTTCCATTTCCTCCAATTCCATTTCCTCTGTTCTCGCCTTCTTGTTCATCCCCATTCTTATTCAGGGGTTCAAGGGTCCTTGCGGCGTCACGAGCCTCCATCTCTTCAGCTACTCGGCGGGTAACCAATTCTTCAACCTCCTCAAGAGTCATGAACGCTCCAGATCGGGTGTTAGGCATCTTCCTACAACATATCAACATAACAGTCGATGAGATTTCTAGGTGATGCGAGATCACTAACGGTATTAAATAAAATTTACGGTTAATCACATAGAAAATACACGATCGAAATATATTCACGGAAATCCCATAATGGATGATGCACATAGCATAAGTAAATCAAATCATGACATTATATCATAGATAAATACCAATTTCATATCCTCGAACATTAGTGATTACATCACATTAGTTTAAAAATACAGAAAATACAAGTTTCTAACAATATGGTCGCTACTAGACGCTACTGGTCGATAACACTAATGAACACATCTAAGGACGATAGCCCATGTGCTTCCTAGCACATGCCTCGAGTCTGCCGACCCTCACTCGGTCATAAAATCGAAGTCGTCGCATCTGCCTCAATCTGCATACGTGATATGCCGCGCTGGAGTCGGTCAACTCTTTGACTCTTAACACTCACGGTACCTCTAAGCCTCCTATTATCCCTCTCTAACTCAACAACCCTCTCAGTCAAAGCAGTGACTGCTGACTCAACCCCAACAATCCTATGTCCCTGCTCTCTCTAAACTCCCTCAATAGCCTGTATACGATGGACTGGGATAGCCTGTGTGTGATCATGGAACCTCTGAACTAAATCTCCTAATGTGTCATACGTAACCTCTACTGCTCCCTCCTAAGCAGGCTCAGGAATATCCTCTGGCATCGCAGGATGCGTAACCCTCTCAACTCTAACCTCAACCAGGACTCTCAAACCCGTCTCTATCTCATCTCGATCAACAGCCTTAACTACAACTCTAGCATCAATCCCTCTATCCCTAAGAGCATCTGCGTAAGCAATACACTCGTCAATCTTTGCCTGAATCTTTAGGTCAATATCTTGCTCTAAATGAGGCTTATCACTAACCCTGACAATAGCATCATCCCTCAAACTAATCTCTTTAGAATCAACCTCTACATCTGCCAGATAACCAGAATCCTTAACTCTCTTAGGCGATGGTATCAAATCAGCACGGACAAAAGAATAAGCTCTGGATACAGGTGATATTGCAGGTACAGACGTCGTGGGAGACCTACGTCTCTTGCGAGATAGCCCCGTAGAAGTACTCGGTAAATTAGATGAAGAATGATCTGACAATGAGTGTCTCAAAGAAGAATCAGATGAAGCATCCGAATGAAAATCTAATAATGCCTCTGATGAAGAATCTGAAGAAGAATGATCGGCAGAATGTCTCACAACAAGACGATGAGTGCGTAACGGTCCAACCCTCTTACTTGTAATCATCATGTGTACCAACTCATTAAGATGGTAGCGGTACGGTCGACCATGAGGAATAGGCTGTCCAGGTGATAGAATCATAACCCAACGACGAGGTATGATAGGTGATCTTTGGGTAGAAGCGGTAATCTCAGTAAAAGGCGTACCATGGTTAGGTGATGGTGGTATATCTGGTGTATCACTATCTGTGGTGTCATCATCCGATGACAAAAATGGTGAGATAGCTGGTAATGGTGGTATATGGTCTGATGATGGATCCTCAAATGGATCAGACTCTGAATCAGATGCAGGTGAGTAATCAGGAGAAGCTGGTGTATAGTCTGGGGATGGTGGTATAGTAGGTGCTATGATAGGTGTCTCTGTGGGTATCACTGGTGTGTCAGTCTGAGTAGCAGGTGGAGTAATCACTGGTGTGGTGTCAGGAATAGTAGTAGGGATAGTACCGAACAAGATCACTCGTCCAGCAGGTGTCCCCACGCTATCCTCTGATGAATCCGAAGAAATCGAGATAACTGAAATAGCCATAACCTGCACAAGCAAAGTTCATATAAATCATCTTTATATCAACCATGCATGATGCAAAAATATGAATGGGTGAATGGGTAACTGGATGAATGCAAAATGAATGAATGAATGAGTCATCGAGCACGTCATGATAGGATGAAATAAGAAATACTTAGAAATATTAGATATACTTAGTATTTAATACGTATATATTATTTACGTAGTACTTAGTTATGTATACGTACTATGTAAGGTCACGTAAGGCACATAATCACGTAGGATCACATACTGGTTATAGTCCAGACCTAGTTTATACTACCTGGTTCTCTATAACCTTGGCTCTTGATACCAAACTGTCACACCCCCAGACGGGGCCTGGACGGAACCCTCCAAGACGGGGCCTCTGGACCGGAAATCGAGTCTTGAAGGCGTGACTTTATTTAGAGCAAATCATCAAGTACAAAGTAAAAGGAACGACCCATCTCAGCGGTACGGTTTGAAAAATAAACACCGTTGCATACAGTTTATTAAAATAATAAATAATAAGTGATACCATCGATTAAATTTAAAAGAATTCAAAGTTAAAATGCGGAAACTTAAATAAGTTTACAACGGTATTTAAAGATACATAGATAAATCTCTGGTAACCCGGTACTAGACAAGGGGGGGAGGGGGGGGGGGGCACGGAAAATAGACTTCAAACATATAGTCAAGCAACAACATCCATGCTTAAGACACCTAGAAAAAACAATTGCTTAAAACATCAACATAAAGTTTTGAGCGTAATTCATAGGTGTAGTTACAAAACGTTGTTTATCGTGGAAACCACCAAAAGTATACAAAACGTTAAGCGACAGTTAATCAATAGATACACTTCACATAAAAATGGTATTACAGTTTCACTACAGCTCATGTCTCAGCGGTGAAGCGAATTCACGCAAGATTAGCATGTAAACATTGCTTATAATTTAGTTTTTTTGTTTGATCCCTTCTCTCACATATAGTTCTCTCGAAACCAAAGACAACCTCACCAATACGACATTACATATATCCGTTTTCTTCGGGCCTCCCGTGGGTAAGTGAGAGCGTAACTCACTCCGGATAGTGGATAATTAGTCCCCAATAGATTCTATTTAATTCATATTCCCGCAGAGGGCTCCCTCGGCTCGATTTTCTTCCCTTCCAGTCAAGAGATTCTGACAGTTTTATCTGATTGTTTCGGTAATCTATATTTTTTTTTTTTTTTCCAACCAGGTGTTCCATGCGGGTCTAAAAGAGCTACTTACACCAACGTAAAATCAAGGAAATATCTCCGTAAAGACTACTCTGTATCACAGTTTTTAAAAAAACAAGCAATGTTCTCACCCCAAGTTATAAAACTCAATTCAGTCAAAACGGATGATAAAAAATGTGGGGCTACGTGAACTCACCTTATACGGGTAGTGGGATCAAAAGGAATCAATCAATGAAAATGAATCTCACGGTTCTAGGACAACCTAATAATATAAGTCGATCGTTACAAAGAATGATGTAACATCGATATAACACTTAACACAAGCGACTGCATCCACAATCTGAGCACTAAGTAGACACGGGCGTATCTCTTTTAAACGTCCTTTCGAAAGTTATAAGTTTGTGACCAAGTGCTCGATTTTTTAGAAACATCTTCAAAAATATTTCGTCTTTTAGTGTATTCTCGTTCCTTTTAATGTATTCTTGAGTCTTTTTAGGTGCATTTCATCTTTTTCGTGTATTTTCGCTTTTGCGGTGGCATTTCATCTTTTAGTGCACTTTTGTCCTTTTAGTGTAATCTGTCTTTAATTGTATTTCGTCTTTTAGAGTGTATTTCATCTTTTAGTGTAATTTCATCTTTTAGCTGTACACTCGTCTTTTAGTGTCACCGACACAGACATCAACGTTTGAACCTCAACGACCAAAATTTGTGACCTAAATATCACTATCGACACTTAACGTGAGAGTTTCTACATTTATCATACGTTTGATAATAAACGTCATAATTTTCGGCTTTTATAAAGTGTAATGAAATTTTGGCATGACCTACTTCACTAAATATATCGACTTTCCTTTTATCACCTCGAGACACGTACAAAAAACGTCCCATAGTTACAAAAGCTACAATCTTGAACGAAGACTCGCAAACACGAATATCGATCTATTATCGATCTCCACACCCTCAAATATCGCAACAAAATCCGTTCCCAAACCTAGCGACCTTTTCGACAGACAATTTACACTTAAACAGACAAATTCCAGAGCATCTAACTTAAACTCGGTCCCAACAATATTTAAACGCTTAATAATAAATATACGATAAACTCGTAAATAAACGAAATAAACCGTAAGTATGTGATAAACAAAATAAATAACAAAATAGTCACAACAAACTTTTATGCACAAGAGTCCAAACTACTTTCATGTTCTTTCCATTTATAAACAAAAGATAAACTAGAGACTTTAAATTTTATAGAAAAATAAAGATAATCACAATTTTTTAGAACGATCCGCTTTGTACATCCTTGTTCGGATAATGATCATACAATGCAAACAGATACACTTTTATGAAAAAAAGTAGAGATGACTTACATAGAAACACTACGAAAGATGATTAGCAATTAAAAAAACAACTCAAACGTTATTTCTATTAATATACCCGATGAAATAACAATCAACTCAAACAATATATACCTCTTCAATACATTGGTAAATGATCAAGAGATGAAAAATGTATGATTTGTGGTATATTTGTAGATTGGTTCGACAGGGTTGGAGGGTAGAAACAAAGTGAAGCGATAAGTTTTTGATATGTGTAACGATGAATGAAATGGAAATGAGTTTTAGGTAATATAATATGCCTAGTTATTCCCAAAAATTTCACAACACAACTCATGTGTGTGTGGTTCTAATCCAATTGGACATTGGGGGGGGGGCAACCAAAGGGGAAATAATTTGATCACACCTATGATATCCATAGAGTACATGTCCTTATCCACACTACCATTGCAAGCATGTCTATGCTTATTGATTTCACACATTTTTGGAAACACACGCCTATGATATACATGCATGTTGGTAACCGGTAGGACAAGGCAAAGGGGGGACCAAATGTAGGCTTCCAACATTCTCTAGAATATCAGGCACAGCTTGTAAATTTAATTTCAAGAGATACCGAAGAATAAGTATAGATATAAACCAAAACAAAACGTATCACTAAATAACGAAACTGAGTAACGCATCACCAAAAATACAAGATTTTAAATAATGCTTTAAAACCATAAAACAAACGTGGCTATTGCCAAAATACTACATTACGTTATGTGTCCTTTCGCTGCCCGGTGACGATTCTATAGATAATAACGAAACAACGTTTCCGGTTAAAAGGTAAAGATAAACAAAACTTTAAAATTCAAATTATATAAACAAAACGCTATTTTATTAAACTGGAAATGCCTCGGGGCACAATTTGTCCCATTAGCCATATGATTTCTCTACTGAAGCCAATAAGGGGTGCGGTTTCTGGAACCATTTGGTTTTTTTACTTCCGGACGGAGCCTATTGAAGCAATGTTCATATAGTATCTCAAAAGCCGATCCTCCATCTACATATATTCGATATACGAAGGGTCCTCCTATCTCTGCCTCGATGATCATAGGGCCTTCCGCCCCATCTTCATCCATTAAGGGTTGGAACGAAATTTCCGGATTAGGGGAGACACTTTGTGTAATTTTCTGCCTAGCAACCCTTTGCCATGGTTGAGCCATCAAGATTGCCAGAGGCTTATCCTTTCTGGATGTTTCCCCTTTCTTTGCTGTCTTTGGCTGATCCTTTCAGCTACCTTGTTTTAGCTCTTTGATCACGCACGACAACTTTCTATTCTTGATTAATTCCTCAATTAGTCTTTTTAAATGCATACACTCACTAGTATTATGTCCTACTTCCTTATGGAATTCACAGAACTTGTTGTTGTTTCTTTTTTCCACAGGAGCTGTCATTGGTGGCGGAGCCTTGAATTTTCCTTTGTCTAGTGCCAAGATTTCTTTTGGGGATTTTGTGAGAAATGTGAACTTGTCACGTCTCCGCTCTGATCTCTGCTAATTCCTGAAATCTTCCATTCTGTCGAAATTTTGTTTTCTCCCTACTTTCTGTTGCTTCCATGTCGGAAGTGTTTTCTTTCGTGCTTGGTTGGAGGCTGCCACTTTGATAACGCCCAAATTATACATGTTTCTGGTGGAGTTATTTGTTTATATTTTATCATTTCTCGTGAACTTTCGATACTTAATAGCATGAAATATGTGCAGGTTCACTTGAAGACATCCCGAGGTTAAACACAACAAAGATCGAGTATTTATACACTTCGGGAAAACAACATACAATAAAAGATAAAGTCTCAAGCTAAAAGTGAAAATGTGCGCCGTACTTCACCTCAAAGTCAAAGAATTAAAGACTTAGTCAAAAAAACGCATTAACTCCATAAGTACGTCGCACAATTTCTTTTGTGCACCGCACTTCCTATCTGACATTGAAGAATAAATGAAGGCATAAATATTGTTGCACTAATACCATAAGTACGCCGCACAAATTCTTTTGTGCGCCGCACTTCTCCAATAAACATTAAATTCCCCTCACATTTAATCACCATGCACGACGCATATTTTAACTTGTGCGCCACACTTCCACCCTGAAATCAGCCTATAAATAGAGCCAAAATTCACACATTTCATATCCATATCATACTTAAAAACAACTAAGTATCAATCCCCTCCTCCCACATACACAAAATCATCATTCAATCATTCTCCGAGCATAAACACCATATCCTTTGAAGAATAAAGATCAAATCACCGAGAACGACGAAGAACACCATACTAGTTTGGTGAAAAAATGAAGTTTGTTATCGAATCAAGATATGTTATGAACTCCTTAGCCATGAGAGACTAAATCTCTCATGACTACTCGGTGATGTTATGATAATGAATAAATGTTTGGTATGATCATGACCTCTTAATCTCAAACTTATGTTGCAATCCTATTATGTCTTATCCTGTCGGTTTTGCTTATCAATCTTAGATTATATAATCATATCAGTATAGGTCAAAAGACCCGTTATGATCTATGTGGTTTTAAAGATTTATCTATAAACTTTATCGTCTGTGTCGAGAAATCCACTTTCGTAAACCGATAAACAAAATAAGCTTTGATATAATAAGTTACTGGACTATTTGAGTGACACATTTGGTTTAGTCAACTAAATATAAGTCTTGAGTTAATCAAGTTAATTTGTGAAAACGTCATCTGACAAGAAATCCTTTTTATAAACTAAGGTTCCATTTTCAAGGTCTTAATCATTTCCACACTTATGAATTATTTTTAACTATCTACGTAGTCATCTTTATTATCACTTGTAAAAAGTTATTTATAAAATTGTTAAAGTCTATTTTTCTTCTGATTATTTGAATACTACTCAAATCCCCGTGGACGACCTGTCTTACCTAAAAGGATTATACTACATACGTGGGTTATAATTTTACATGTGTGTTTCCTTATAATAAAAATTGGTATTTTTAGTCATTATAAATTTAAATCTTTTGAAACACATCAATATTTTTGGCGCCGCTGCCTGAGATTTTTAAGCTGTTCTGTAGTCAACTCTAGAAAATTACTTTAACTTCCCCTCTTTTTCAAAAAATCACCGTACAGTTTTCTAGCAAACTGACCCAAACAATTTCTCCTTTGGATGCATACACGTGCTTCCAGTCTTGAACTTGTTAAACCATTACCCGAACCTGAACGTACTCTGAATTGAAGACTTCGTCGACGAAACAGAAGAGTTCTATACGATCAAAGAAACAATCCACCTCAACACCCGAGAATTGTCTATCCGCCAATTCTCAACATCAATTACTTCCGTCACTTTCTTGATATTCTTCGAAATTAGGATCCAAGGGATGATGAACCCATGTGGGCTGCCGACCGTGTTGTCGCTCCGACTCCCGGTTCTGCAATCACTATTCCTGAAACCGCTAATGAATTTGCCATTAAAGGTAACCACTTGACCCTTGTCAATGGAAACTAATTTGATGGTAGAACCAAAACCGATCCTCATAAACACATTCATGAATTCCTTGGAATCTACGATATGTTTAAATACAGAGATACCGATAATGAAGTTGTCCGCCTAATGATGTTTTCCCTATCACTCACTGGAGAAGCAAAAACATGGCTGGATGAACTCAACGAAGGAACTATCGAAACATGGGATGAACTTCGAACTGCTTTCATCAGCCAATTCTTTCCCCCAGCTCTTTTTGACTGACTCCTTGGAGAAATATGTGCTTTCTCTCAACATGAAAATGAATCTCTAATCGATGCTTGGCTTCGTATGAAGAAAATGCTCAGAAATTATGATGGTGGTATTTTCCAAGAAGTAACCCAAGAAGTTCTAAATACCGCAGCTGGTGGTATTTTCCTCTATAAAACACCAAATCAAGCTTATCAGCTTCTCGAAGATAAAGTCTTACTCAACCTCGACTGGGCTAAAAATCAAAAAACCAAATAATCTCTTAAGAAAACTATTGCTTTCACCGATGAAGGTAATAGTAATTCCGATAATGAAAAAATTATGGCCTGAATGGATGCCATGACCATAAAAATGGATGCTCAGTACAAAGAACTCCAATCTCCTGCTAAATAACCAACACCCGATCTTGACGATTATGACATACCTATGTCCTGTGAAGAAGCTAAATTCATGCAAATTTTCTGTAAGACTCGTTTTTATAATGATTATCGCGACCGAGACTCGAATCGCGATAATTGGCATTCAAGCAGACGGAATGACTACAACCGAGATAACTACCGATCCAATACCGATGATAATCCTATGACCTTCAAAGACAATTCAACAATTTCATGAAATCTCAGCAATCAACCAATGCTTTTGTCAAAGAAACATTCATGGACATCAAAACTCAACTTGAAACAGTAGCAAAAAATCATCAAGCTTCAATTCAAAACCTCAAAACTAAGTTTGACAGACTCGCTGACAAGCAATCTGGTCGACCTTCTGGATCTCTTCCAAGCAACACTAAACCAAACCAACGAGGTAGCAACTTTAAAGCTTACCAACCACCGCAATCTCGTAATGAGCATGTTAATTCCGTATTCACAAGAAGTGGTAAATCCTATGATCCACCAGATAACCCGAATAATCAACTAAACAATTCTGAAAACCCTATCAACTTCGATAGCGATGATGAAGACGATGAACCTACACCACAACCAAAAACTCAACTTCCGAAACCAATCAAAGAAACATTGTTACCAAAACCATACAAACCAAAGATTCCATATCCTCAACGCCTTAGAAAAGGAAAAATGGAGGCCCAATACGGAAAATTCCTTGACATGATTTGAGATGTCCGAATCAACGTACCTCTTGTCGATGTTTTAGCCGGAATACATAACTATGGAAAATTTCTCAAAGAACTCATAAGCAACAAGCATAAAATCAAACAAATTTCTGCCGCTTTTCTAAGCGATGAAAGTTCCGCGATGATCCAAAATAAAGTTCCACCCAAACTTGGAGACCCTAGAAGTTTCCTTATTCCGTGCAACTTTAATAAAACTTTCTCATGTAATGCTTTAGCCGACCTTGGTGCTAGCATTAACCTTATGCCATATTCATTATATGCAAAACTATCTCTCAAAACTCTTAAACCTACTAAAATGAGCGTAAGATTAGCTGACAGATCATTCTAATACCCTGTTGAAATAACTGAAAATATGCTTGTTGAAGTTGGTAAATTCACCTTTCCTGCTGATTTTGTTATTCTATAAATGGAAGAAGATAGCAAAGTTCTCCTCATATTGGGACGACCCTTTCTTCACACTTCTGTTGCAGTAATTCGAGTTAAACAAAAACAACTCAATCTTGGAGTTGAGACTGAACGAATGATCTTTAATATCGACTCTGCGATAAAACACTCTTACTCAAACGATGATACATGTTTTAGTATCGATGTTATTGATGAAATCTTAGAAGAAGATTTCGATGCTCTTCTTGACAAAGGAAGCAAAATCCTCCATTCCATCGAAGGAACCCTTCTCGAAGAAGAAATCTTTTCTGAATTTGATAATTCATAGCAATGACTGCCGATGAAATCTATGACTCGGAAACCGATACCGAAGAACCACCATTCGAGAAAATCACCATCAACCCCGATTATAAAACTAAGACATCTCTTGAAGAACCTCCTACGGATCTTGAACTCAAACCTCTTCCTAATAACTTGGAATATGTATTTTTGGAAGAACCCTCTTTCCTTCCTGTAATCATATCATCTAAACTTTCTGCTCAAAACAAAAACAAACTTGTATATGTCCTTAAAAACGTAAGAAAGCATTTGCCTGGAAAACAACAGATATTCCTGGCATCTGCCCATCATTCTGCAAACACAAAATACAACTTCTGGATGACAAGAAACCAGTTGTCTAAAAACAAAGAAGGTTAAATCCAAATATGCAAGAAGTTGTTAAGAAAGAAATTGTGAAACTCTTGGATACCGGTATTATTTATTTAATTGCTGATAGTCCTTGGTTTAGTCCTATTCACTGTGTACCAAAGAAAAGTGGTATTACAGTAGTCATAAATAAAAATGATGAACTTGTCCCAATAAGAACCGTTACGGGTTGGCGAGTATGCATCGATTATCGTAAACTCAATGAAGCAACCGCAAAAGATCATTTTCCTTTACCGTTTATGGACCAAATGTCGGAAAGACTCGCAGGAAATAAATATTTCTGTTTCCTCGATGGTTTTTCTGGATATTTACAAAATTATATCGATCCTAATGATCAAGAAAAAACAACATTCACATATCCCTTCGGTACATACGCTTATAGGCGAATGCCTTTCGGATTATGTAATGATCCAGCTACATTTCAAAGGTGCGTGTTAGCAATCTTTCATGACATGATTGAAGAATCCGTCGAAGTATTCATGGATGATTTCTCCGTCTTTGGAAACTCTTTCGACAAATGCCTAAATAATCTCGATAAAATGCTCTAGCGTTGTAAAGATGCTCATCTTGTCCTTAATTGGGAAAAATGTCACTTTATGGTCAAAGAAGGAATTGTGCTTGGACACAAGGTGTCTAGCGCAGGACTTGAAGTCGACAAAGCAAAAATCAACGTAATCTCAAAACTTCCACCCCCTACTAACATCAAAGGTGTTAGAAGCTTTCTAGGACATGCCGGTTTTTACCGAAGATTTATAAAAGATTTCTCAAAAATTGCCCGACCTATAACTAAGCTGCTTGAAAAAGATACTCCGTTCGAATTCAATGATGAATGTCAAAAAGCATTCGAATTATTAAAAGAGAAACTCACATGTGCTCCTGTGATCGTAAGCCCAAACTGGAATCTTCCGTTTGAACTTATGTGTGATGCAAGTGATTTCGCAGTCGGAGCTGTCTTAGGTCAAAAAGATGGTAAAAACTTTCACCCAATCTACTTCGCAAGCAAAACTCTCAATCCAGCTCAACAAAAATACACCATAACCGAGAAAGAACTTATGGCTGTAGTTTTTGCATTCGACAAATTTAGATCCTATCTTATACTATCAAAAACTATTGTTCACACTGATTACTCAGCTCTTAAACATCTCTTTAAGAAACAAGACGCAAAACCCCGTTTTATTTGATGGATTTTACTTCTACAAGAATTCGACATAGAGATCAAAGATAAAAAAGGTACAGAAAATGTTGATGTCGATCACTTATCTAGGATTGACAATAACGTGTCAAGTGATGACAGTGAGGCTGACGACAACTTTCCCGGAGAAACCCTTATGGAAATTAACACCAGAAATAAACCATGGTTCTCAGACTTTGCAAACTATTTGGTTGGAGATATTATACCAAAAGGAATGACGTATCAACAAAAGAACAAATTATTCTCTGACCTCAAACACTACTTTTGGGAAGAACCCTATCTTTTTAAAGTATGTTCTGACGGTATGACTATGATCAGACGTTGTGTATCTAAACCAGAAACTTGAACCATTTTAGATCAATGTCACCACAGACCAACCGGTGGACATTATGGACCAAATGTAACCGCTAAAAAGGTCCTAGATTCAGGATTTTACTAGCCGACAATCATAAAAGAAGCTCATACTCTAGTTCGCCTTTTTAAAGCATGCCAAAAGACGGGAAATATATCGAAACATGATGAGATGCCCTTAACTAACATTCAAGTATGTGAAATTTTTGATGTATGGGGTATTGACTTTATGGGACCATTCCTAAAATCACATAAGTTTGAATACATTCTTGTCGCTGTCGACTACGTATCTAAATGGGCCGAAGCTCAAGCTTTACCAACCAATGATGCCCGAGTGGTTATCACTTTCTTAAAGAAATTATTCTGCCGTTTCAGAATGCCCAAAGCCCTAATCAGGGACAGAGGTACTCACTTCTACAATAAAATAATGGAAAGGACCATGAAAAGATATGGAGTTAACCACCGTTTCTCTATATCTTATCATCCTCAAACTAGTGGTCAAGTTGAAAACACGAACAGAGCCCTTAAAAGAATTCTTGAAAAGACTATTAAAGACAATCCTGTTATTTGGTCAAGAAAACTTTATGACACCCTGTGGACTTTTTGTACTGCTTACAAAACACCTACCGGTACCACACCCTACAAACTTATATATGGAAAGAACTGTCACCTGTCATTTGAAATTGAACACCGTGCATACTGGGCACTCAAGAATTGTAATCCAGATCTCATCGTTGCTGGTGAAAAATAAATGTTTCAGTTACACGAATTAGATAAACTTAGACATCAAGCCTATGAAAACTCTCGATTATACAAGGCAAGAACAAAGGTCTGGCACGATAGAAAACTAAGAATGAGAAAAGAATTCAAACATGGAAACAAGGTTCTGCTTTTTCACTCAAAGTATAAATTCAAACAGCCGAAACTCCGATCTCGCTGGCTAGGATCATACGTAGTAAAACATTAATATTCATCCGGATATGTTGAATTATATAGAAAAGATGGAAAAACATTTATTGTTAATGGCCATCGACTTAAACTATATCATGAAGAAGAAGATTATAATGACCAAAGGGAAGCAGTCATTCCCTTCTTTCCTAAAGAATGACTCACCAAGTTCGAGTCCAGCTAACGACTCTCTTAAAAATTAAGAGCTTCTCGGGAGGCAACCCGTGCTTCACTTAAGTGTAGAGTAGTCCCTCCTCCATTCTTTCGCTCATACCCTTTGTTTATTTTCTAAAAAAACAACAAAAGTATTTTCTTTTTATGTGTTCTTGTATATTTACTTTTATGCAGGTAATATAGCTAAAAGATTGGAAAATTATAAAGTCTGCTCAAGGATAGCTCTCTCGCAGCTATACAATTCTCTATGACCCGGGAAGTACCGTTTCCCCTAATTTTCCCTATTTTATCTCTATTATCAATTATCACATTGAGGGGAATGTTCAACTTAAGTGTGGAGGGGAGCCAAATAGGAAAAATTAATCATATCCCTCCATGTTTATCCTGCTAAATTTTTTTCCAACTGATACTTTCAAAATCTTAATATAGCTAGCACAACCCAGTCCACTAAAATTTGAGAAATTTAGCCTTTAGAATATTCGGGTACCCACTTTTGGTACCCAAGATAATTGATGCCTTTAGCTTGTTCGAGTTAAGGAATGAGCAATCATATGTATCTATTCCATCGTTATGGATGTGTATATATGGTTTTGTCGCCTTTTCTAGAGCAATGGTATTGGTTGATAATTATATTTGAGTGAGCCGGTAATTTTGAAGCTCTAGAACTTGTGCTTGATCATCATTTACTAGACCGAAGCCTGATTAATCATGTGCTATTAATTCCGCAAGCTACTGTTCTTGCAAGCACTCCCTTTAGTGCTAAGTTGCTGAAATACCTAAGTGAAGAAGTTAAAATTGAAAGATGAAGTTCTGTGCCAAGCCTTTGATAAAAAGAAGAAGAAGAAAAATATATAGTAGTTCAAAGAAATAAAGGCTTAAGTTCCGGCACATGAAGATTTGTATATGCTGCTAACCAGCATCAGTATCAAGTTTCGCCCTTCGGTCATGTTTATGTGTCAAGTACAAGCATGTGGTAGCCGTCTAGATTATGTCTGTGCAATTGAGTGTCTTCACAGAAATATATAAACCTTATCTGAGTGAACTGAGTGAATTCTAAATCAAACACATTTCCGTATGTGAGGTGCTTAGTTATATGTGAATACCTAAAAAGTTATCTAAACCTGTAAACACTTGTAAAATCCAAATTTTCTCCCGTCACGATAAAGGATTTTATTTTTGCTTTGATTGCTTGAGGGCAAGCAACAGCTAAGTGTGGAGGGATTTGATAACGCCCAATTATACATGTTTCCGGTGGCGTTATTTGTTTATATTTTATCATTTCTCGTGAACTTTCGATACTTAATAGCATGAAATATGTGCAGGTTCACTTGAAGACATCCCGAGGTCAAACACAACAAAGATCGAGTATTTATACACTTTGGGAAAACAACATACAAGAAAAGATAAAGTATTAAGCTAAAAATGCAAATGTGCGCCGCACTTACCTAATGTGCGACGTACTTCTCCTCAAAGTCAAAGAATTAAAGACTTAGTCAAAAAACGCATTAACTCCATAAGTACGGCGCACAATTTCTTTTGTGCGCCGCACTTCCTATATGACGTTGAAGAATAAATGAACACATAAATACTACTGCATTAATAACCTAAGTACGCCGCACAAATTCTTTTGTGCGCCGCACTTCTCCAATAAACATTAAATTCCTCTCGCATTTAATCACCAAGTACGCCGCACATTTTACCTTGTGCGTCGTACTTCCACCCTGGAATAAGCTTATAAATAGAGCCAAAATTCACACATTTCATATCCATCTCATACTTAAAAATAACTAAGTATCAATCCCCTCATCCCACACACACACACAATCATCATCCAATCATTCTCCAAGCATAAACACCATATCCTTTGAATAATAAAGATCAAATCACCAAGAACGACGAAGAACACTATACTAGTTTAGTGAAAGAATGAAGTTTGTTATCAAATCTAGATATGTTATGAACTTCTTAGCCATGAGAGGCTAAATCTCTCATAACTACTCGGTGATGTTATGATAATAAATAAGTGTTTGGTATGATCATGACCTCTTTAATCTCAAGCTTATGTTGCAATCCTATTATGTCTTATCTTGTCGGTTTTGCTTATCAATCTTAGATTATATAATCATATCGGTATAGGTCGAAAGACTCGTTATGATCTATGTGGTTTTAAAGATTTGTCTATGATCTTTATCGTCTGTGTCGAGAAATCCATTTTCGTAAACTGATAAACAAAATAAGTTTTGATATAATAAGTTACTAGACTATTTAAGTGACACATTTGGTTTAGTCAACTAAATATAAGTCTTGAGTTAATCAAGTTAATTTGTGAAAATATTTTCTGACGAGAAATCTTTTTTATAAACTAAGGTTCCATTTTCAAGGTTTTAATCATTTCCAACACGTATGAATTCTTTTTAACTATCCAAGTAGTCATCTTTATTATCACTGGTAAAAAGTTTACAAAATTGTTAAAGTCTATTTTTCTTCTGATTATTTAAATACTACTCAAATCTCTGTGGATGACCTGGTCTTACCTAAAAAGATTATACTACATACGTGGGTTATACTTTTACCCGTGTGTTTTCCTATAATAAAAATTAGTATTTTTAGTCATTATAAATTTAAAGCTTTTGAAACACATCACACTTCTCCCCCGAGGAACGCTGCGGTTACCTGCATCATTTCATCCACAGACTTTGGGATATTGTCGTGCAGACACTTGATGAGCTCGGGGTTGGTGATTCCGTGCATGAATCCACAAATTCTCATGCATTATGGGGCTCCTTTAACATGCCTACTCTCAGCTTTAAATCTTTGCACGAAATCTTCTGTAGATTCCCCTTCTCTCTGCTTGATGTGGTGGATTTCTACCTGATCCTTGATACACTTCTTTTGTTGAAGATAGTTCGCTAGGAATGCCTTTTTCAAATCATCATAGCTATCTATAGACTCTAGAGGTAGGTCGTCAAACCATACCCTAGCGGACCTAGTGAGTGTAGAATTAAACATGTGGCACCATGTCGGCATTGCCCAGCGTTCCACCTTTGCAGCTGCTTGAAATATTTTCAAGTGATCTTCCAGATCATCACTTCCGTCATATGTTTTGACGTTGTTTGGCATTCGGCTCTTTTTTGGGAGTTTGAAGTAGCGGATACGGGGTGTGAAGGGATCTGTTTCTTCGCATACCCACAGTTGGGATAGTTCATCTTCTTTAATGCTTGACTCTGCCTTCTTCGACTTTGACTTCCAGTGTCCACCCCTGCTATCTTCGTTTTCGGAGAATGCTTATGTATCTCGTAATGATGTCCCCTCATGGTAACGCCTTTTTGGAGCGGGATTCATTCTTCTTGAATGATAACTGTGGTAGCGGCTTTCTGAGTGTGCGGACACACTCTTTCCTTTACCTCCTAGTCTATTGAAGACTCCTCCATCCCTTCTTCCTTCAGGCCTATGTCTGGGGGATTCTGACCGATCACGTCTTATCCTGGAGAAGACGCTAGGGTTTTATTCAGGACTTCCGGATATGCTACGGGAGCGTCTGGAGCTTAGCTTCCTCATGAGATCTCTTGCGTCCTGTGTCCTGGACTCGGAGTGTTGTGATACTTCTTGGATCTTTGAGTTTTTCTCGGAACATCCTTCAAAATTAAGACGGGCTTTCACTTCTTTCAACTTTTCTTGGTGCATTATTTCTTGGTGGACTTTTTCATCTATTATTGGTAACAACTGATGATAATACTTGTCACAATACTCCCGAAGGGCTGCGTCGGACGCAGGCCTATCTGAGTTTTTTAAGGTTTGCTTCTTCCCTTTTCCCACTATGTTTCGCACGGCGGACGTGGGTGGGGTGAGATTGAGCTCTGCTTGTTCGCTCATGGTGTGTATTTTAAGAAACGCAGTTGTGTACTGGTCTCACGGATGGCGCCAACTTGTTAGTACAATATGTGTAACGGGGTGTGAGATGGGCTTAGATCGCTTGTTGGGCCAAACCTTCAAGCTCACATTAGGTTAGATTTTGTACCAAACCAAGTGAGTGAGATAATTTCCTGCACAGATGAAAGTAAACCGTTAGCCTTACCGTGGGGGCGGACCCCACGATTAGACTCCGGCGTGAGATTAAGAAATCATGTTGTCAGAAGTATGTGTCAGAAGTATGTGTGTGTATTTGGAGGGGTAAGAAATTATACCTTTTGATGTGTCAGATGATCCCTTTTTATAGGGGAGTCTAGTACTAGGGTTTCCTAGTATTTCGCCTACAATTGTAGTGGCTGGAGTGGGACCCTTGTCGGAAAAGGGTCCGCGGTTATCGTGACTGCGGACGCAGGGTTACCTTCCGTGGACGTTAGCTGATTCATGAATAGCTTGCGGAAGTGACTTGTAGCCGATCCGCGTCCGTTTAGTTGTATCCGGGCCGTGACCAGTATAGTTTTGGGCTTAGCCCCGGCCCGTTACGTTTATCATTTATTTAGTTGGGTCGGGGCCCAAATGTATTGGCACGACCCGGGTCCAAAAGCCTGTAGTACCAATTATACGTCATCATCAGCTAAAGTTACTTTGGGCTCAAGTTTGACATCCTTTAAAGTTGGAGGGGTGTTTGTGGTGTTGGCTAATTCAAGAATAGTTAGCTCCTATAAAAGGAGCTGACCTCTTCATTTGTTGATATCTCTTACTCTCTCATTCTCTCTTTAAAGCTCTCTCTCTCTCTCTCTCTCTCTCTCTCTCTCTAAAAAGAAAAGCTGTAACTCTAGTTTTAAGATCATCTTGATATTGTTGTTTTGGTTTGTAATAGAACTATTATCAAGGTACATAATAGCTTCACACCTGATTTGGCAGTGGTGAAGATTGGTTGTGTTTGTTGATTGAGATCATTCTGTTTGTATTCTTGATACTCAAATTGATATTTGAGTATATTTTTGTTATAAGATTCATAATTTCTTCAACAACATTAAAATTAAGAATCTACAAGACTGATAATGTTACGGTTGAATATAGTGAGTACAAAATAATTGTTGTTAATGGATTTATACATTGTTTTCACCGTTGTACTCATCACAGTTCACATCTGTTATTATGTCCATGTGAATACGATTGTCTTATGAACAAAAGAGATGTGTACTCAACTCCACGTTTATTCAGTGCCTTGAATTCTTCTAGGTTATAGTTGGGAAAACAGTAATGTTAATTGGATACTCGCGCATAGCGGCGGCGATAAAAATTGCTAACTTAACTCGCTCCGCAATTCCCTACCCGCTTAGAGAATTCATTTGTTTGGGTTTCCGTAGCTTTCCCGCAACATCATATTAACATCATTCTCGCTTGTATAAAGACTCATACACTCTCTTACCCATTAAATTAACATTGTCTCCAAAAGTATATATCTTTTACGAATCAAGTTTGTATTCAAATTAAAGTTAAAGTTGTTAAAAAATTCAAAATAAACCCAGTAAAAATGTGAAAAGCTAAAAATTTATATAAATATATATCAAAATGGATGTTGAATTAAAGATCACGAAATTTTAGAAAATACGGTGAAATTAAATCATAAAAAAATAAATAGATAAAAAGATATGTCAAATCGAAAATAAAAGTGATTTTTTAATTAAGAATCGACACATGTCACTCTATGATGTGATTTTCTAAAATAAGATGGATAGTTAAGATTGCACCTCTTTATCTTAATTTTTCATAAAACCCACATCGTAATACTTTATATAATATTATATAATAGTATAGACTAGAGTCTTGTTCATCGCTATAAATTGGAATTATACCACATTAGTTTTTCAACAACAAATCAAAATGGCTCAAAACTCTCAACCCGTTCTCCTAATAACATTAGCCTTCTTCGGTGCACTCCTCTTCTCTGGAGTGTCTACCACGACCACTAGCCACAATGACGACACCTTAATTGGAGTGAGCACATGGGATGCAGAAAAGCAGTACTTGCATGAGTTAGGATAATATGCGGTGAGAGCTCAAAACCTTAAGCTTGCACCCCACCATCATGACCATCATCTCGTGTTTCAAAAAGTGATCTCCTGGAAACACCTTCCAGGGCTCGAGCACAAGTTGACGATTGTGGCAGCAGATCATGGCATTTCACATACTTATGAAGCAGTGATGTTTCACAAGCTCCAGTTTAAGAAGCTTATTTCCTTTAAACTTGCTTAAAGGAAACTTGGTTGTATGCAAACTAATAAAGTTTAACGAAAAATGAAGAGGAATTAATCATAAATAATGTCCTTTAATTTGATTACAGAATGATTTGTGTTTTCTTTATGCTCGGTATGAAATCAATCTTATATAATATATATGTCATCCTTTTGATTTAGAATTCATGTGAAGACAATATATTAGTTAAACTAGAATAAATAAGATCATGTAAACATCAACTCAATTATGTTTATTTGCACTCCTTTTAAATGCACACACATTAGTACAATCGTGATTGGGTAGGCCATTTCTAATGATAAATTAAAGCTTATTTAACTTGGGTCAATGAGATATATCAACTTATTTACTTGCAAGGATAAAGTAAAGTAAATATGATATTGGATGTAGATTCCTTATTGTCATGGAGGTTCAATTGCGCCGACTTTGGGCTATCAAAAAAGGTAGTCGCATTGGAATTAATCAGCTCGCAATATCAAGTCACGGATCGTGGTAACAAAGAAAAAACATATAACATATTAAACTTCAAAAAAAGTACCTAATCCACAAAAAAATCATAGTCACATATTGATCACATGTAGCCATCAGTAAAATTAAACTCAATACAAAAAGTCTGATGCGCCAAAACCGAACTAAACCCGAATCTCTCATTCACCAAATCAAATTGCAACAAATTATCCTCCATTTGCCTACCACCAATCACCACAGATGTCCTTGCTTCATCACCACCATCAACAAACCCTAAACACCACAAACTTTCTCCAATTTCACCATCAACTTTCACCATTGTATTCCAACCATAAACCTTCCAAAACACATCTTCACTATGCATCACAAGATCAATAACCGGGACCTCAGGTCCAAACCATGTTTCATGCACGTCACTTGCATTAAAGCACACCTCAAACGGGCTCACTGGGTTGGTTGATATACTTAAGTTAAGTGCTCTTGATTCATTTATGAATAACTGAATAAAGGGTCTGTAGATTGAGGTGTGTAAAGTGGTATAAGGTGTGATGGTACTTAGTCTTGTCCCTCCAAAGCCATCGTTGTCGATTGTTAAAAGGGACGGGTTGATATCGACCTGTTTGTCGTTAATCTTGATGGATGTAAGTCCTATGAAGTATTCGGCTGAAGGGTAATTGTAGTAGGTTATTATGGTGAATCCAATAGGGTTTACGATGAGTGGAGTGTAAATAAGGTGGCTGGATAGGTCGATTCCTGATGTGAAATAGTATGGACCGTGGGTGTTGAAGAAGGCTACACCGGATGCTGTGGTATTTTGACAGCTAGGAAGGCATAATGCGAACACTTGGGGTGAACCATAGACCTTACTAACCTGCATAAGAAGAAATCAAACGTTATATTTTAATGTGTTGTGGAAACCCACGATGACTCGAGGCTATCCAAAAAGGTAGTAGCCGTGAGATTACTTGGCTCGTAATGTCAAGTCTTAAACTCATGTAAATAAAAAAAAAACATAGGCGTCAATGTGTTGTAGAAATTAGCTGGTACCAAACTCGGTAATCAATTGATGTACATTTTCTTCCTGTTATTCCTAGCTAAAAAGGGCTAAATATCTAAAAAGTTGGTTTCTACTAATTGATTTCAATGTCTGAACTTTGAAGCATAGTCTACATTTGATATAACATTATTAATGTGCTAAAATAATTCAAACACTGATAATATTGTTCCCTTTAAAGTGATTAACACTTCGCATGGAATCTCATGTAGGTTAAAACTCTTATATTGCAATCATAAATAACAATTTAAACAAAGAATACACAACACAGTTTTTCAACGTTAAAATTCTTATTCACAAAGAATTTACTATCATACTTTGTAGAATAACATCAATAGTTAAATGACAAAGTTTAGTGATATACTTACTTTTTTAGACACAAATTTAAGTATTGTTATGCTAACACACTGAATAGATCCTGGGACTTAGTTCTAAGAGGAGTAAATTCTATCGTAAATGATAACACATTAGTTGTATGAGATAACATTTACTCAATTACAACATTATCTTATGTAGACAAAGTTCGAGGTTGATACCCGTAAGGTATTATGGATGTGTCAAACATCTAACAAGGAATGTACACTGCGACCTTAGTGGTGTTGTTATCTTTTATTCATGAATGTTTTCGATCCCACTTTAAGAGCAGTGATGACAACTATTTTCCCTTTTTTACCAACTCTTGTATTTCATTAACTTTCTTTGAAAAGTACCTATCACTTATCTATACTATCCATAATGGAAAAACCCTCAAATGTTAAATATTGAAAAATTAAGACAAGTATATATGGAAACTATAAACTTTTATTATTATTTTCGTTTATAACCATCTTATTTTCATTCAGTTTAAATAGTGTTTAATCAAATTTTGAAAACCGGGTCTCTAATCGACCCGATCGAGTCACCGGGTTACCAGTTCCACCGGTTCGATCAGCGGGTCAAACCGGTCTTAGAGGGTTACCGGTTCAACCATCCGTTGACCCGGGTCACTTCAAACCCGACGGGTCTAACCGAGCTTTGAAAATATCAAAACCGGTTTAATTTGACCCGTTTTTTGACCGGAACCGGTTCAATCGGTTGAACTGGCCGGGTCGAACCGAGTTTCAAAATATTATGTTTAATCCCCAAATTCTCAACTTTAATTATTTTTCGTTTATAAGCTATAAACTTTTTTTATTACTACAATTATTTGCCGCTATAAAATATCGTTGCTATGCACGGGTACTCGTCTAATCTTTACAAGAAAGTTCCCACCTATTTGTTTCAGAGACTTTGACACTTTCTTAAGTATCTAAGTTCAGGTTGTCATTGTTGTTGAGGAGATCAAGAAGAGTCGGTGATTTATTGTCAACACTCACTCAATTCATGAGTTTCGCCTCTAGAGTGATAAGACTTTCTTTAGTCTCTAAAGAACTCTAAAGAGGACTCCCTGAATGTTCTATCATTCACAGACTTCATTTACACTTAGATTATTTTTTATTCAAATCTTAGTTAAGGATCATTGGCGACCGAATGCCCAACAATCTCTCATATTGAGATATAAATATAGCCTAAGTATTTCTCAATGTAAGTGAGCATAGAAACTTCTTCCTACAACTAAAATAAAGACTGGATTGGTATAGTGAAAACAATGAAACAAAATATCATCATATTATTCAACGATTAGAAATTACATAAACAAAAATACATAAAGTTCTTTGTTCAGTCCTTCTCTTCACTAACCCCCATCATCTCTAGCTTCACTTTCTTTGATAAGAGAACGTCCCCGTCATCCCTCATATCAAGTATCTCATCTAATATTTTGACCAACCTCGGCGCTTCAGGACTCTTTTCTGTAAGGGTCGCATCTTGTAGCAAAAGAGTGTTTGAGTGCCACCATGTGCATTTTAGAGACTCTCTGAAAAGCTTGTTGATCAAACACATTA
Organism: Tanacetum coccineum; assembly: GCA_026074375.1. Taxonomy (NCBI): domain Eukaryota; kingdom Viridiplantae; phylum Streptophyta; class Magnoliopsida; order Asterales; family Asteraceae; genus Tanacetum; species Tanacetum coccineum. The sequence continues at coordinate 47,358 of BQNB010015573.1, forward strand.
GTAAAGAAGATGTCATGGTCACGGGTTTCAATCACTAGACCTTCTCTAAATGGAACTCCCTCATGAGGGACCCTATTGCAATCAAGTCCAAGATAAAGGGTTCGGGTTCGGGTTAATGCTCTACGTCTCTCTTTCTTTTCTTTAGCTTAGGTGAGGGTTTTAGAGGGTCTTGAAGATTCAGGGGCATTTTTATGTTAATCCTCAAAAAGTTTTGCTGGTTTCTAATTTCTTCAAATCGATTTCCAATGATCTTAGTCAGTTCAACAACATATTCAGAAAAACCAACATTATTACTCACTCTTTTATATCAAAAAAGACTCCATTTGAACTTAGTGATGACTTCAGTCATCATGGTCTCTGATGACAGTCACTTTCATAGGCTTGGTGTTGGAAATGATTTTGATGTTATTAATCACCCTAAGCTTCCTGACAAACTCCGTCCTCTTTTTGTAACTCTCCCATACATTCTTCCTCTTTTCAGCCTTAGCCTTCAATATTAGTTGCTTCAAATTACTCAATGGAAAGCTTAGTGATCTCTTTGGCCAAGGAAACATTATCTAAGGATTTCTTATTCTTTTCTTCAGCTTTAAGGAGTTCACTTAGCTCATGTCTAGTGACCTTGACTACCTCTCCATATCGAGTTGGTAGTCAATCAGGCCACGGACTGATGAGGAGCCAGCGAGGTCGGTTGGGCCAGAGGATGAGTGAGTGAGGTTCATTTCAAGGATGGGGAGTTAAGCCTCTTGGAACTCAGTGATCATATTGTCTTCAATAGGTTGTTTAGTAAAACATATAGGAATGTCTCTAGTAAGTCTGAAGGATTGGATGGGCATAGAGATCTCATAGTCCCACACTTTATCCCTTAGGTGTTAATAAAGGAGCCTGATAAATAACAAAGGTATTGGTATCAGGTGGGTGTTGTGGACTCTCTATAAGTGGTGATTTTCCCAAGTAGATGGTTGATAAGGGATTTTGTTAAGCATGATCTAATCAGTCTCCCCCTCAGTAGTTGCTAGGGGTGAAGACTTAGGAACTAATGAAGTACCAGCTAAGACTACTCACTGAAATAGATTGAGCATATCCTAAAAGGATGTCTTGATATCTAAAAAGTGAGTCTTTATGGATGATAACAAAGCAGCTTGAGTTTTTTCAAAATTGGATAGCCTCTTGCCAGTAGACCATGTCAAAGACTGAGTATCAGACTCGCCTTGATATCAGGGATTTCAACCTCTGTAGTTGTAGCAACAGACGTTAGACTTATAGTGATAGGAGGGATGTCAACTTCAGTTACTGCTCCATAAATACACCCAGTGACTCTAGTTAGGGATTCAAGATTCCCTTCAATATTGTTAACAACCTTTATTATGTAATTAAATCCCTTTTTTACTTTATGTTTGAGATCAACATAAGCATTCCCTATTTCAACATGTTTATCATCACTATTATTCAAGACTTCATCAACCACATAAGCTCCAAGAAACTAAAGATAAGCCATTAGGGTTTCTTCATTGATAAGGGTTAATTTTGAAGCTTAAGGAGGATGGTCTTGATTTTTGCATCATTAATGATTTAAGGACTTTGGGTAATGTCTTCAACATCTAAATTTTCTTCTTCAATCATGATGATTTTCTCCTCCTCGTTTGAAAGATTAGGGATCGAAGGATCAAAATCTGACTCCATAAGTTCCTACATTTAAGCAAAGATTAGTGGTGGATTTTTTGTCCCTCAATAGTGAATTGTGGAAAGTCCAATGAATCATGGGGATTTGGATGGATTCCCTCATGTAAAGTTTAGGAATTACTAATGACATCCTTTGGGATCTTTTAGAGTCTATGATTTCGGACCCCCGATGATTGAGTGAGGTTAAGTATCTCCAATAGTGTGACCCTCAAAACCTGACTATTGTTTGTCAAGGTTCGGACGATGATTGTTGTGGACAAGTTCAGGCTTTGACACCCCTGAATGATCACCTATCAATGCTAAATCAGAGTGTAAAGAAGGGATTGATTGTGTTAACTCAAATTGCGACTCTCTAGTGGATTGGAGGTGGTCCTCATCTTCACCTCTTTCTTTGATTTAATAGTCATTGCTTCAGGAGAAGCACTTGGAGTCTTTTCAAAGAGCTCAATCACACTAAGCGTACATGTGCTTAGTTCCATATCCTTTTTAGGGATGGTGTTAGAGTAGTTGGATTTACTCATTACAAAGGGTTTGATCCCTTTCTCATAGTCGTGAGCGTACTCACCACCATGTAACTATTCTATCAATAAATATACAAATCAAGGATAGGTCATGGTTTTTCCTCTTGTGCCTCCTTATAGTTTACTCACTAAGTTACCATAGATGACTTTCTTAATCTTGACATAGAGTCACAGTGTTAAAATCGTGGGCTATCATCTGTTGATTGGAATTTAACTGATGAGTAGAGTTTTTGTTTCCACTGAGACACTGAATGATGTGACTCATCAGAATCCTCTAAGTGGGTGAGAACAAGGCTTTGTAAAGTAGGGTTTTTTAAGCAAGATCAACTGAGGATTTTTCAAGTTTACTTTCATTATGAAGACCTAGCCTTGCAAGCTCAGTCTTCATACCCAAAGAGGCTGTGTTTGGGGCATATGACTTAGAGTAGGAAAGTCCGATTGTTTTTACAAACTTATCATTGCCAAACGAAAGGGGTTTAGACACATTTTGACTGTGTCGTTTATGGTGGATTGATCTTGATTCTTAGTAACCGTGGCAGTATTTAAAAAATCTTGAAGATAGTTTGGGTATAAGACTTCGGGTGTTTCGTTAAAGCTTTTGCCATAACGCATTTTTTCAAAAAAAATTATCATCAGTTTGTAATTGGGAGAATTTTTGGGATAGTCACAACAAGCAACTACGTTTTTTTCCATGACCTCCACAATGTTAAGGAAAAAGTTTGTAATCGATGGTGCTTTTAAAATAGCATAAGCCGTTTTTTAAGAAGCCATAGAAAGTCTCTAGCAATGTGATGAGTTCTCCTATACTTAAAACATGAGTCTTGTCCAAAGGTTTTGAACTACTCAACATGGATGAGTTCTTTTTAGAGAATCTTTTGGAATTGGCTAGGAGAACCCTTTCCTGAAATTCATCATGCATGTCATCTAAGTATTCTTAGCTGCTTCTAATGTCTTCTTCATCAGTAGGATCATCTTGGAAGTTCTAAACAATAGAATTAGAGAAGAAAGCAGTTGATATAAGTGTGGTTGTGGTAAGGGCTTTCTTGGTGTCAGGTTCGCATATTTTATACTCTAAAAGATCCCAAAGGATGTTAAGTCAAGGTCTCTGACAAGGTTAGAGTTCTCAGACTTTGCTTAAAGCTTAACCATTTCTTAGGAAGGTTATTAACAAAGCCACCATTGATTCCATGATAAAAAAGCTGGACACATTCATTTACCAACTCATTCATGAGAATTTTGTAATGGATAAAGGTTTGAGAGACTCTTTTACCTTAAGTGTGTTTGAAGGTGTTGTATGCAAAGTTTAGGTTCATGACTCGATTCTCTTTGACTTTAGAAGGTCCCTTAAAATTTAAAACCAAGTCTTTATATGCTTTCTTAGCGGTGGGACATCCAATGAATGATTCCATCACATCATCAGGTAAGCATGATATGATGATGCTTTTGAGGCGTTATTCTTAGTTAACAACCTTTCTTTCATTATAGTTCCACTGAGCTTCTGTCTTGTCAAGACAAACAGCAGTTTTAGGAAATAATGGACCATCGTTAAGAACCTTAATGAGTTAAGGTTCCATTCCAGCAATGTGACATAGAAACTTTCTTTTCCATTTTTTGAATTTGTCAACTTCAACTTTAGGAACAGCGGTGACATAACCATCGCCTTTAGAGTCTAAAAGCTGAGGTTCATCAATTGATGAGGTGCAAAATCATACGTTTTAAGGGGTCGTTTAGCCCTTAATTTAATGCCCATTGTATCATATATTGCTATAAATCCTTTCTTTTTTAGTTTTAGGAGTTCAGGAATGCATTTGCTAGAAACGTACAAGTTTTGAACTCGATTTGATGAAGAACGGGTGAAAAAAACAAATTTTCATAATCGTGACTGGCATCTCTGATGTGGTAGCCAAAAGTGCCTAAACAGTGAGTTTAGTGGTGCCACTTTAACGGCTCAATCTGTGACAACGGCCTACCTAACTCCGTCACAACACATAGGTGACGACTTCACGACCTATAAGCTGACGGAATCACGATCAAGTCAGTGCAAAATAACCCTAAACTAGATGGCGAGGTGACGACATCAATCCCATAACCTGACGTTGTTATAAACAAAATCTATATATAGTTCACATTTATTTTCATAATTAGTGTGGAATTTTTGGTTGAAGAACCCTAGTCGCTTTTAGAGGGTTTTCCAGCTCTTGTTACCTTATGAACTCATATGTATTGATGAGATAAGTTGTTTGATTAATCATTCAATTATTTTTATCATTGTTTGCTTGATTATGTCGATTGCTTGCTTTTTAGTTGTTATGCAAGGCTAAAACACTCAGTATTTATTTAGGGTTTGCATTAAACTTGTTTAGTTTATACTTCTTGCCTCTTATTCATCCTTTGTTAGATTTGTGTGTGTTTAAATTATTCCAACTGATTACGAAACTTGGTTAATAGCCCATCCTTCTAATTAGTTGTTTCATATACTACAAACCAGATACCTGGATAACTTGTGCGTTTAGTTCTCACGTCCCTTTCTAATGCCCGTCTAAAGCCCGTCCTTCTAGCAATTAGCTACGAAACATGGCCATCACATGTCATTAGATAGAACTAGTAAAAGGATCTTGGGCACATGGTCAATTAAAGGGGTGACAATCAATAGTTAGAACTGGATAGCTAGTAAGGAGTAGTGCACCCTAGATAAATACGTTTTCCTTCCCATTGATTCTCACCAACAATTTACATTTCTTGTTATTTACTTTTCTCCCATTTAGGTTAATATTAACTTAAAACAAATCTCTCAAACTCGTGGATAATTTGCTTGCTTCATAACTAAAATACCAAAAATAATCTTCCATCGCCCTTTAGATCAAATCGCCATATAGTACGAACCTACCTTAATATTCCCCTAGAGAACGATCTACCTCTGATATTACCTATACTACACTACAACGGTTAGGTACATTGCCTAGGGGTTTTAAACGTTGTATTTGCAACCGCTGCATCATCAATTATTGACATGTTAGGATCTTATTTCATACAAAAAAATTAGGGAAGTTTTAATCAAAGTTATATAAATCAAACCGCTTTTATACCACATCCCTTTGAAGTGATTAAGATTGTTTGATAATTGTTCTGAATAAGCAATATGAGTTGTCTGAAATTACCACTTTAACATTCTGTCTAGTTTTGTATTGAGCAAAATATATAGTTTGATAAAAAAAATATTAACTAAAGTAAAAAAATAATATAAAAAAAGTAGCGGTGAGCATCGGGTCAAAACCGACCCGAACCGAAAAAAACCAACCGAAACCGAATAACGGAATTTTGCAAACCGAGAACCGAACCGAGTGAACTGTATATAAACCGAAATCGAACCGAATAAGGTCGCTTCGGCTCGGTTCGGTTCGGTTTACGTACGACTAAGTGTCGGGTTTGAACCGAAACCGAACCGAACCGAGTAAACCGAAATACATATCGAAAACCGAACCAAATAAGCTCGGTTTGTCAGGTCGGTTCGGTTTTCGGGTTACTTTGCTTAGCTCTAAAAGAAAGTAATGTCAGGAAGCAACAATATGCAAATGGAAAATAATATGTATTCATATTACTTGTTCCTACTTATACTCTTACATATAACAATATAAATTACGAACTAATCTTAGATCGAAGCATTGACAAATAACTCATTAACATTTTAAAATAAATCATTAGCACTTTGATTACACAAACCACATGAAACATCCGTATAATTTACTCTTAAGTAAATAATAAAATACATATATAAATGATGGCTCTTGGCAACCGATAGTTAAAATATAGGCTATATAAAATAATCATAAAATATGACATTTATATTTTTGTATAACAAGAAATCATAGCAACAAAAATCCATCTAATATGGCATATACATAAGACAAGATACAGTTGTAAAAGGCAACAAGGGATCAGTACAATATTCTGTAATTACGTGGAATTGTTTGATCGAGAAACTTATTCATTCATCTACCAAACGTGTATCGTATATTAAATTCGGAGAAGGTACTTATTATGTTCACGTGATTCTCTTTATGCAATATAACAATTCAGTCAAATAAGTTAATGGTGATATCTTGGCCCATATGGATATAGGATTATAAGTTAATGGTTATATACATTTATTTATGCATAGCGTTTCTCAACATTTTTATTTTCATGATACAAGTCAAAAATAACAATCTATAGGCATAGAGCACATTATCTGCTTTAACGTACTACGTATTCGTTTTGAAGAACTATCAAGCATGTGAATAGTTTTTGTTCTTTAGCAATCAAATTATCTTTACATCATGACCAAATCCATCCTACATGGTAAATAAACCAATACCATGGTTCGAACGTCAATCCTTTTATGAAAATACTTGGTTGTTAAAAGCTAAATAATGCAGGCGATAAAACTATAGGGACCTAAACTATATAACTTTGCAACAATAATTCAAAACGTAAAGAAGATAAGATACAACCAGCAATTAATAACATACCTGCGATGGCAACGAATAGTTAAACCGTCCTAAACCAGCCAAACCTGAGACACCTTCAGGCAAACCTCGTAACAAAGAAGTATCCGAACACGACAACACGAAGTTAGGAACAATACCAACTTCACCAGTCACACTATATCCATCAGTAACACTCAAACCAACCGTATCAACTAATGCTTGTGCAAGAACTGTATTCTTAATAACCGGGTTCTCAGGAAACAACCCACATGAGTTGTTGTGACAACCTGGACCAGGTTGATCGAAGCAGTTGGAGCATGCTAGTGAAGTGAGTGAGTTGCATTTGTGTGAGTCGCATGGGATGTAATGGTGGGTTGATGAGATGTATGCTCCTGCACTGCAATCTATCCAACTGTATTTGCTGGATAGGTCGAGGAGGAGTGTGGTGGGTTGGAGGGGGGTTTTTAGGGAGAGTAATAGGGTGTAGAGAGAAGTGGATTCGTCGCGTTGTATTTCTGCGACGAATGAAGTTGATGAGTTTATGATAGTGAAGTGATTGATTAAGAAGAAGATGGTTATGAGAGTAACTTTGAGAATCCACATTTGAATTTGATTAGAGAAATATTAAAAGAAGTTTTTAAAGTCGTTGGTGTTGAAAAGAAGGGTTCAATAATGAATATATATTTATTATATAATAAATACTCTTTTATTTCAAAATTATAGGCTTCATTTCAGGATAAATCAAAATAATAGTTACTTTTAGGGGAGAGCATGGTTCGGTTTGGTTCGGTTTTTGTACAAAACCAAAATCGAACCGAAAAATTTCGGTTTTTGACTTTTAGAAATCATTCTATTTCGGTTTTGTGTCGGTTTGGTTTTTCGGTTGTCAGTTTATTTTCGGTCTGGTTTTTTGGTTTTTTTTCGGTTTCTATACGATTTATCGAGCTTTGCTTTTACAAAGTCGATTTAGAATATACCATATATCAACACTTTCAAAGCTTTAAAGAAACAATCCAAACAAGAAAAAAAACATAACAATGAGAATAAGAAACAAATGATCATATAAAATTCTAAAAAATTTTGTTTGTGTGTTATAAAGCAACACAATAACAACGATAAAAACGTAATATACACAAAAAAAACTCCTAAAAGAGAACTTATTATGTGTCCTAAATGGCATGTTCAAGAAGCATATGAAATAAAGAGTAGTTACTCGACATGATATAGTTAATCTAGCGGAGCATATTCATAGTCCTTTAGCTTCGATCAAAACTTTTTTTATTCCCATGTTTATAAAGATCGGTTCGGTTTATATTGGTTTCTTTTTAAGCTAAAGCCAAACCAAACCAAAAACTTCGTTTTTTTCAAAATTCGAAAACCAAACCATCGGTTTTTCAATCGGTTTCGATTTTTTAGGTTTCAGTTCTTCGGTTTTTTTCGGTTTAAGTTCGGTTTTTCGGTTTCCTGCACACAATACTATTTTTGTCAACAAATTAAAACAATATTTAGTTGGTAAGAATGATATTTAATTGATTGAAGAGTGTAATATTTTTTTTTATCTAGACACAATACTATTATGGGTTGCAACACATATACAAAATGTTGTGTATTAGTACGACATTATAAATTTAGACAATAACAAAGTCAATTGAAATGAAGAACTTTAAAAACTTCGTTGATATATTAAAAAAAATTACATAACTTAAAAATTCACACAATAGTTAAACCAATAAAATGTGTTTGAAATAATTAATTAGTAAAGTGTAAATAAAAGCATTTCATCATACACAAATTATGAAATTTAATGGATTTATTTAAAAAATAAATATATAAATAAATAAATAAAAACATTTAAATATGGCGGAGTGGTTCTTTGAGGTTATTTCGGTTTGGCTATTTAGTGGAAACCGAAATCACACTGCAAAAGTCGGTTTTTCTATTTTCTGACACCGCGCATTTGGTCTTTGCTTTAGATCAGTTTTCTCGTTTCGATTTTCTGGTTTTTTTTTAAGTTTACTGCTTAGTTTCTGCTCGTCCCTAATAATGTGATTCTATTTGCTGAAATCAACAAGTGTAGAAAAAGTATTAATAAGACGTATTTATAATGGTTATATGATTAATCCTATTCCTTATACAATAGCTTATTGGGTTTATATGGGATAATTATAATCTTTTTCTAATTATGATACTTGTAACTTCTCTGACTTTTACTTGAATTTTAAATGCAAAAATAATTATTATGATTCTTTATTTGTTTAAGGACAGATTAACTATATTTGAAAAAATTATAGTATGGCTAAATATGTTGACCAAACAGTAAACAGAACGCCTTTGATCATTATGCTCCATCTTTACATAAAAATAGTGTCCAAAACTTTATGCCCAACGTCTTTACATAAAGTGTAGCAGAATAATTTTTGTACTTTTTTGCTTTCTTTGATTTAAGCTAGGGTGTTCATTGGTTTGGTTATCGGGTTTTTCGGTTTATTCAATTCGGTTAGTTTGGTTAATTTTTTTTAACCGAAAATCAAACCGAACCAAATTCAAATAGAATTAAACCAAATCAAATAAATGAAAACCCAACGAAATCACCTGAATTACATATTTTTAATTATATATTCATTTAATTATTTAGATTTTTAACATAAAAAAAGTTGAGCCTAAAAAGTCTTATGCTTTTACTAGAAAAGAGTTTTTTTATTTACAAATGTATAAAAAATATATATATATTTATGTGAATATGGTTTCTTGTTTCGGTTCGGTTTTCATTTTGTCAAAATCTATCTAAACTAAGAACCGTATATAGTTCGGTTCGGTTTTAGCAAATTCGATCCGGTTATAAGTTCGGTCCGATTTCTTTCAATTCGGTTTAATTTTGTTTTTCGATTTATTCACGTATTACCTGAACAATAAACAACCCTGATATTGACCCAATGTTGTATGGGTGGAAATAAACCCAATATTGAGCCCAATCGCATCTACAAGCCTATAAATTACAAAGCACTCAACGCACCCCATTGCGACAACAAACATATTTTTTGGGCTCAATCTAGATTGTCGCTACCACTCACGAACCATATCTGTTTTCCAAATGTTCTTTATCTATCTGAAATCACAGTTCCCTCTATGTTTGAATTTTCTTAGCAAACCCGAAACAGATAAAAAAAATTACTCGACTTTTTCAATTCCTTAGCGCAAGCTTAACTATACTTGTTCTAGTCTCATCCTAATCTAATCATAATGTAAAATAAAACTCCTAAACTACGAGTAAGTGTACTCCGATTATTGGCATATTTAACAAAAGATGATAATGTAAAACAATAATTTTAAGTTGAAAAATGGACTAGGATCAATATGAAGATGTGTATGATGAATTCAGGATTTCTAGTAAGCTCATATCGACGTGTATCAAATAGAGATTAATAATTAACCTTGACTCAAATGTACATTTGTCGGAAAAAAAATTAGTCTTCCTACCTTGAGATTTTTTTTAGATAAGGGTAAGATCTTTTTGTATCACAATCTGGTGGAATCAGGTATTGTTGTTGTTGAACCATGTGTCACTATCATTAAGAAAAATTTATATTACAATATAAAGCATTTAGGACACTTCTATATATAAAAAAACTTGAAAATTCAAACTTTTTTTTTAAATATCATTTTTTAACAACAAACACATTATCTCATTTTATTTAACAACTTTTTGTTATATGACAATCCATCTCATTTTAAAGAAACAGATTTTAAAGTGACATGTGTTAATTCTTAATTAAAAAATCAATCTTTATTTCTTTATTTTTAAATTAAATATATCCTTTAATAATATATATATATATATATATATATAATAAATATATCATATATATATATATTATATATAATATATATATATATAGTATTATAATTATATATATATAAATATATAAATATATAGAGAGAGAGAGAGAGAGAGAGAGTAGAGATCCGGTGATAAGAAAAACTATGAATGTAGAAGGATTTTTAGCCACACATTTTAAATATGGAGATGAGAATTTTTAATGGGAGAATGCATCCAATTTTTGAAAGGCGCATCTTAAATGTGTGAGTGTATGGTTTCCTTCTTACAATCTCATTTAAGTTTTCTTCTATTTGATCCTAACTATATATTGAATATATATATATATATATATATATATATAGTGAAGTGTTATATTGAGAACCCAGTTTAGGTGCAGAACTTTACAGAACTATTCTAGACCAATCAGAATTTAATAAATTGTTTTCCATTTATTTAATTCAATTTATTATGTAGGGATATTTTCGGTATTTTCCATAAACACATATTTTATTCAAATTTGAAATTCCCTAAAATAACTGATTATTTTTATTCAACCGAATAATTTAGATTAACATGATTATTTGTATTGATCGTATCTCCAAAATTATTTGGTATAAATTTTCAACCTACAAAAAACCCTAACTTATTACGTGTAACTATTATCAAACCCTTATTCACCTTATAAAACCCTAATATATCTCTTCTAATATTGAAAAACTGTAATTGATGATAATGATATGATCGACCCAGGCCAGAGTTCAATGCCTAGGGATGTGATCGACATACCGAAGGGTTCAGTCAGAGATGTGCAACATGGTAACATAGAATCACTTGAGGTTCAAGACGAACTGATTGGTAACTTTCATTATTTTGAATGTTTTGTTGATAATTACAAAAAAAATCTTGTTTAATCATCCTTTTTATCGGCGTTTGTGATTATAATTTAGGGTTTTATGTAACTTGTACGCATCATATAGGCTACATAAAATAAATTCTGTTAGTCCATAAAACCTTGCTTACATGTTATAAGTGTTGTAGATGAATCAAATATATGAATTGTATAAAGACGATGCTGATTTTGTAGATGAATCATATTGTAAATTTGTTAATCATATTCTAACTAAATTACGTACAAGTTATAAGTTTTTGTAGATGAATCATATTATAACTAAATTGCGTACATGTTAAAACTTTTGGCATCCATCCTGATTCTTATAGTTTGGTATTCGTAATTTCTTCATGTTCACAAATAGGTGAGATAAATCTAGGGAGATCTCTTCATGGTTATGCTGTGGAACACTTGATGAAAGAAGAGCATGTATCTATGTCAAATTCACTCATCGACATGTACGCTAATAATGGTGATACCAACATTAACAAATATCCAAACAAACATTGTCTTTTTAACACTTACAATTTTTAATCAAATAATTTACACACATCCAAACACCTCTGTATTTTTACACCCATCTAAATATCAGATCAATCAATCACAAATATACATATTCATTAGTGTTATGATTTTAACACTCATGTATTCCAGTAATCACAATCAAAACCATCATATTACTAACACTTCAATCTTACCAAAAACTATTAAACCATATGTTTATTCAATCTTTTTATACATTTTCAGCTAAATAACATAATCTCCCGATAAAACACATTATATATATATATATATATATATCCAAAACATACCTAATTACCAAACCCCTAATGAATAACACGCATGCATTTTCTTTACAACTCCATGTTCAACTGATCCCAATAACAATTTTTTTCAGTTTATTTAATTAAAAAACATAAAAAAATATTTAATTATAAACAAAATCAGAGAAATTAAGCTCACCTTCCATGTTTCTTCAACCTATAAACAATAAGGAGTACGAATCGTGACTATTTATACAATAGCAGGTGATGATATGGTTTTTTGAAGGGGGATTTGATGTATATACGCTTTGATTCTTGGATAATTATTGATTTATAAAATAAATAGGGTCTACGATTTTGATTGTATGAGTGAATTGTGGTAGTTGAATTTTGATTACTGGAGATTATTTTGGGATATGATTTAATCGAGTCAACTACGTGGTTTAATATCAGTTATGTTTTTTTTAATTGTTGAATACCGTAAATACCCTTACTAAGATATTTACAGGCAAATTTGATTTTCAATTAATTACATAAATGCCATCGTGAATTATTAACCATTGATCATATTATTCAAGGGTTTAGATTAGTCTAGAATAGTTCTGTAAAGTTCTGCACCTAAAATGGGTTCTCAATATAACGCGCCCTATATAGTGAAGTGTTATATTGAGAACCCATTTTAGGTGCAGAACTTTACAGAACTATTCTAGACCAATCAGAATTTAATAAATTATTTTCTATTTATTTAATTCAGTTTATTATCTAAGGATATTTTGGGTATTTTAGATAAACACAATTTTTGGTCAAATTTGAAACTTCCTATAATAAATGACACGATATATTTTGTATTGATTGCATATCCTGATTTAGATTAATACTTTTAAAACTACTTAAAATAAATGATACCGTTTATTCTTTGATAATTAATGATATTAAATGTATTTCCAGATTTATTTTGTATTGATTGTACTCCCTAAAATAAATGATGCGATTTATTATCTGATAATAAATACAATTTATTCTTTGATAATAAATAACACGATTTACATACATGTTTTATAATTGTGGTTTCAATTAAAAGGTGTTTTTTAAGAAACATGCATGTTACTTTAATTGAGATACATGTATGTTTTTTTTATGAAACATGTATGTTTTATCAAAAAACATGAATGTTTTTTATTTTGGAACATATTTGTTCTTTTTAATTATGAAACATGAATGGTTTATAATGAGAGAAACATGTATGTTGTATTTGTAAAACATGTATGTTTTTTTATTTGGAACATATTTGTTCTTTTTTGGTATAAATCTCCTATATTTTTTATAAATCTCCTTGAAATAAATGATATGATTGATTTTGTATTGATTGTATATCCATATATTGATTAACACTTTTGAAACTCCCTAAAATAAATGATACGATTTATTTTGAAACTACCTAAAATAAATGATATTGATTGTTTCATTATTTGATAATAAATGATATTGATTGTTTTATTTTGAAACTCCCTAAAAAATGATATTGATTGTTTCATTAATTGGGAAACAGTTACGATTACACTTTTTAATTATGTTTAATACCAATTATACTCTTATCTATACATTTCAAGTCAAATTTTAATTTCAATTATTTACAAAAATGCCATCATGCATTAATGACCATTGATTAAATGATCCAAGGGTCTAGATTGCTTTAAAATAGTTCTGTAAAGTTCTGCACATAAAATGAGTTCTCAATATAACGCGCCCCTGTATATATATATGAGGTGAGTTATTTTGCATACTACAGTAGAAACTCGATAAATTAATACTCGATTATTTAATAAACTCTCTAAGATAATATTTTTTGCCGGTCCCGACTCGGGGATAGGGTGCTAAATTAATAATTCGCTAAAATTATAAGATAATACATTTTTGATAATTTCTTTAGACCCCATATAAAATATAAATTAATAATTCCTTATATATAACATATTACATGAATGATTTATGAATGTTTCTTGAAAAATGACTCAATTGTCTTTTGTTTTTTGTTGAAATCAATTTCCCCTTGAATCTCGTCTCTAATTTTCCTTAGCATGGTAAGAACTTCTGGTGTTGTTTTCTCATAGCTCAACAAGAAATTGTTCAATGTGATTGCCGCTTTAATAGCTTCGTTTCGCGAAGGGGGTTCCATTGTAGAACTTTCATCATCTTCTTCATCGATATCATCTTTATTAATTCCAATAACGCTTTCAATAATTTCTTCATCAGTCAACAACTGTGCAACTACATTTTCTTCTGGGTAAGTCAGAACATCTTCGACATCCATTGCATTGCGATAACCCAACTCTTTGATCAAATTCTGGAGTTCTTGAGTGCTTTCACCACCTTCATCTGAGTTCTCAAAAGTCATGTTATCTGTTGATCGAAGTTTACAATGACGAAAGCAGTTCGCAATTGTATTTGCACTAACATCCATAGTCCATGCTGAAATTGCAAGATTCATTGCATCTAATACATTTATTTTTGCTGGATTTGGAACCCCTAATTCATAACCCTCCAAAAGACTTCTATAAAATCGACGACGATAATGCATCTTAAAAGCTCGTATGATCCCCGCGTCACAAGGTTGAATTTTTGAAGTTGTGTTTGGTGGCAAAAAAAATAATTCAACATTTCGTAATCCTTCAATAATTTTTGGATGAGCAGGGCAATTATCCACAATCAAGAGAATTTTTCTTCCAACCATTTTTTTATCAAGTTGGCGAACATATTCTTCAAATAACACACCAGTCATCCAAGCTCGTTTGTTAGCACGGTACTCACAGTTCAGACTGTTCAAGTTTACATTCTTGAAGCACCTTGGTTTAGCATATTTCCCAATAATCCATAAAGGAAGTTTTTCCGAACCGTCCTCATTACAGCAAATAGCAACAGTTAGTCTTTCCTTGTCTTGTTTTTTCCCTTCAAGCTGCATTGTTGCAAGGGAATGATCCGGTTGAAGTCTAAAAAACAAACCTGTTTAAGATCAAAACATGTAAATAATTACATCACTAAAGTACAAAATATAAAATAAAATAATAAAAAAACAAACCTGTTTCATCCATATTAAAGATGTCTTTCATTTCAAACTGATCAACTTTGTCTCTTATGGATTTTAATTTGTCCTCCATGCCCTCCATTTCAACAGATCCACTCTCTCCAAAACGCCGGAAATTTTTAATTCCATATCTTGCTTTGAACTTTCCAAGCCAACCAATAGAAAAAGTAAAGTCTGGAGTATCCACTGGATACATATCTTTCATGAACTTTTTCGCCTTCTCGATGATTAGTTCACCTGTCATATTCACATGTTCTTGATATTGAAGAATCCATTCATAGAGAGATTTTTCTAGGTCAGGAAATTTTGCCGGTTTGTGTCGCTTAACATCGCCTCTTTCGGGAGCAAGTGAGAGATACTCTAAAGACCGCTTAACTGTATTCGATATTGTCGCTTGACTCACCTGCAAACCATAGTTACTATGAACCCATTCTTGCAATTGCTTTTGAGTGAGACTTGGATTATCCTTGTTGTGCTTGCATAATGCTCTTCGAATCTCGTCTGTCATTGTTGTTTTTTTCACACCTTTAAGATGGGAAGCCATGTTGTGTGTATGATTTGTTTGTGTTAACCTATTTTGATCTTGTATTTATATAGAAAATATTTTTAATGTCCATAAAGTGATACATTGAACACAAGAAGCATAATAAGGTGGGAGATTGAAGGTTTCTTTCAAATTGGGCCGTTCATTTGATATACATGCATTGTATACAATAATTAATAAAATATTAATTAATATATAGAGAATTTTTCTTCCAACCATTTGTATACTATAAATTAATAAAATATTAATTAATATATAAATTAATAATTATTAATTTATCGATTAATTAATAACTCTTTTAATTAATAAATTTTGGTGGTCCCAAGTGTATTATTTTATAGAGTTTCTACTGTAGTACCTATAAAAGTATTTATAAGAAAACAAAACTAATAAAATATGACAATCCTAATCGAGACATGAAACACCATCTATGTTTATTTACATTAATATTTCATATTCATACATCTAACATGTAATTTATTTACGTAATACCACAAATCGATCTCTTATATAAACACTATCAACGGTTTCTTATGGCCCCATGAATTTCACGGGTCAATAAACGAGTATATATTGATAAACGACACTTTCGTTGTTGACATATATTTTCTATGCCTAACATTAAGCATCTGATTAAGGAAGTGAGTGTTTTTGTATTTGATGTATGTGTGTTGGGTTGGTCTAGATATATACTTACAGATGAAAACCCCACCTAAATGACAACAGTATCGTCACTAACAAGTATTAAAAGTATTACCAATCGGTTATACCAAAACTAGAGTGGTCACCAGTCGTCACTATAGCTCCGTCACTAAATCAGTTAGAGACGAAACTAGAATTTGTCACAGATTAGTGACGAAAATAGTCGTCACTTACGGGTTAGAGTGACGACTGCTACAAAACTATGAGTGACGAATATTTCGTCACTATTTCTTCAGTTTAGAGACCAAATTGGTCGTCACTATGAAGGTCAATAAGTGACGAAATAAGTGGTCACTCATGGGTCAAATACAAACCACCTAAAACCTGCTAATGACGAATATATGGTCACTGTTTCTTGCATTTAGAGACCAAATTAGTCGTCACTACGAATGTCAATAAGTGACGAAATAAGTGGTCACTCATGGGTCAAATACAAACCACCTAAAAAACCAGCTAATGACCGAAAGTAAGTACTCTTTCATCATAGTTCAAAAATAAAAGTCCATAAGAAAAACAAGAACTGGATATTCTTTCACCAGAAATGAAAATCCATTACATTGATTTCTTTTAACATAGAACATATCATTATAGTAAGAATACAGTACGAACAATAGAGTAAAAAAACACACAAACATAACGCGCAAACATGTCATAATTGTGTAGAAATATTTTTCATGCCTACAATCTTTCTAACATCCATAAGCTATTCACTTTTCTCTTATTTGATGGTGAAAAAGTCCTTGTAGTCTTCATATTTCTCCCTGAAAAAAAAAGATAATCAAAATCGTCATTTCAGCCCAGTTAAAGTCGACCTAAAGGAAATTTCAAACCCCTAAGGTAAGAAAATGTCAAAACAGGTATAAGTGTGCTCTAATTAACCTGACTGTCCATAGTGATAAATGTATTTAAATTAATCATAATTCAACCCAAATATCTCAAGCATCATTTCCTCTATGTTGATCTAATCAACTATTGATGCTACTGTTATGTTATTGCATAAAATCCATTCAAAATGATACCAAATATATTGTGCCATGGTGCGTCGTCAGCATACTACTTACACGTTTTGTTTTTTTATAAATCTCTCCTGAAAGCAACCATGGTATATGATAACTTGCAAGACAAATAAACGACATAGGCACACAAAGCTGACTTAATACTACCAAAGTTAAAAAAACATTTTAGATCACACTCTATCATTCTGCCCACGAGGGAGCCTAGAGATTTCAAGAAGATTGGTGCTTTAGATGGATATCAATGCTTCCAAGATTGACCTTTGCTATACTGATGTCACATCTTCTACAACCTCTTTTAATTTCCTACAGCAGCATTGCTTCAAGACCATCAGATCATATGGATCGCAGGTCACTGTATAATCATAAGGTACTAACTATTGCATTATAAGACGTTGCTGGCTACAACTGGCATTCATGAAAATATTTAAAATACCTTCAAACACAGGGACAAGCCCAAACTGATTCTTATAAATACAAGAATTAGCTATCGATTGCTCATAAACTGTGATCTTAATCCCTTAGTTGATGTTGATTTGCGCTAAGATCTCTAAACCTTGAATCATGGATCTCTAAACCAGACGAACCAGACCGGCTCAATATAACAAGAATGCTAATATTATTATCAAAACTGATTCCCTCAAAGCCAAGAGCCTTAAAAAGACACAAATTTAAGCAGTATCAAACCCAAACCCTCTAACCACACAACCCCTTAGAAACTATTAAGGCAGGGTAATATAGTGAAGTTGTGTATGGGCCGTGTTATAAGACTTACATCCACGTTAATGCAATAACTGGCAAACAAACATCAAGCTTCAACCTTGTTTCAAAACAATCAGACAACATAATGAATATTAATTATATTTATACATTAAATGCACTTTAGAAAGAAAAATTAAAACAAATATAAAAATACTCACCTACTCCAAAAACCATACAAATAAGGGAAATTATATAACAAAAATGACGGGAAAGTTCAAACTTACCGTGGTTTTAGACTTGGGTTATCCATTCCCTGATATACAACCGACTCTATCCACTTAATGCGGCCCAAAAAAGGATCATGATATTAAATGTATAAGACTGATAAGAAAACTAAGAAGACTGACCATTAGATTCACAGGTGCTTGTCAAAATAATGGACCAATAGATCTATAAAGCGAGCAAGCAGAGGGTCATCTACATGAGAAAGGTAGGAAAAATCAGCTAGAACTCGCATTTGGTTCCAAAAGGAGCAATAATTTGTCAAGGGAGCTGCATACTTTACTTTCAGTTACAGAGCCAAGTACTGATAAAGAACCAGTGAGTATCATTATCAAACTTATTATGAGCATGCAACCATTTCTATCAGCATGATAAAGATTGTAAAGCTCATAAAACTTAGGCATACGAAGGCAATATAGATACTAAATATTGATTGCATGAGGCCCAACATCCACACTTGGCTGAGAAGTAGATGCCAAGTCAGCCTCACCTTCACGTTTCTGCAGTAGCATCCTCCTACATCTGCTCTTGCTGCAACATTGGCGGCTGTTGTCCGCATCTTATCATCTTCCTCTTTGTTTACCTTCAATTAAACAAACATTTTCACAACTTCACCAATAGAACTTAAAATGGTTACAAAGCAACTATGTATAGTATTTTTGGCCAAGGACCGAAACAAAGGATAGATGGCTAATCTTGCGAACAACTAGATATTCAGTAATCCTTTGATCATCAGGTTACCTGTAAGGGCCTATCAACTAATTATGTAGCCTCTGAAAGCCTTACTTTGAAATTAACAAAATCTAGCATAGAGAGTTGCTCCTCAAAACTAATCTCAAAGCTTGCAACAAATATATCTGCCAATTTGTCACATACGAAGATGACCTATGAAGTTTGTGTAACTCCCTTGTTTAATGCCATAGCAAATCTAGCTAATTATATAAAAACAACTCGAAATCCTAAACGCTTTTCTGAAACTCGACTAGGTACTTCGCAGCCAGGAACATGGGAAAGGTGTGAAGTGTTTCTATGTATTCCGATTATATTGGGGTCATTTAAACCCCTATAGAGAAACTATAGAAGCAGTCATCAGCTATTCAATATCTGTACTTAGTAAGCACGCCCATTAGTTTCCCCAGTTTTGCTACTTACGTCACATGTAAATATATGTTATGCAAATAAAACATAATCAGGACTGATAACTTAATAAGACAAGAATATGAGTTATATTATGTGAAAAGCATAAGAATCGTAATAAGAAACTGACGCGCGCTCTAACTTCTCGCGGTTGACAAAGAATCCATCATGTCTTGTGTCATACTCATCATCGTCAGGAACATCATTCAGATCTTTCTCATCACTGCTATTTTTACCCTGAATGCATATAATATAGAACTGTCAATATGACATAAAATTAGTTGTAACAAAAATGATAATGAAATCACACAATCTTCATATTGCAAGAAAAAAGACGAATTTTTGGCTAACAATCATCTTGTGAAGGGGACCCCGGTTAAAGAATATAAGAAAATTGGTGAAAACAATGAAAAACCTCAAGTTGGTGGTGATACATAAGTGGTGTTATGCAACTTGTCAAAGAGAATATATTAAATTCATTAAAGGTTGAAGTTCACAAAAGAATACAAGCAACATATTTGAAGGCTATGCAAAAAAACTCACAATGTTAGAAACACATAATTTTATAACATAAGCTACTTAGTATAAGCTCATTTACACATGGTTCTACAAAGTTATAGCCAAATATGTTATAGTGTTATATTTAAATGTGTGACGGTCAAGACCCTAAATGACGTAAGTCATGCACAATTCTATTCATAATGATATTATCTAACAATTAATTGATTAATACATCACGAAAACACAACAAAAATACTACTTCAAATTTGTTCGATTGAAATAATATATAAAAATATGCAACCAAAAACAATAAAGCATGCAATCATATACCTTATTCACCATGATAGATGAAAATTGATTATATAACCGATTACCATAACCAACGTCTACAACCGTTAATCAGCAAGGATCACTTAGCGGTGACGTTATATCCAACCAAAATTCTGACCTATTTCCACCTGAAACCTAATCAACCAACTCAACTACTAATGCTTTCCATGAGGTAATTTATTAAAAACCTGTGCAGGACCTACTAAGGTTTTGACTGAGGCATTTTATCAAACACTTGCATTACAACTACTAAGATTTTTTACTGAGACATTTTATCGAACACTTGTGTTACACCCACTTACAACTAATCAAACACGTTACAAGCCTTAATTTAAACCTAACAATCAAATTTATTACCATAAAAACATGGTAGCTCAGTTTCAAATTCAACCGTAACACAAATGAAGCTTGATTTTCAAACAGAGCAATCCGTAACACAACAAAGCATCGTAAATACTTCAAATTGAATTCAAAACCGAAACATGAGAGCTTAAAAGAATATTATAAACTGAATTTCAAGCGAACCCTAACACTAAAATGAAGTTGAGATGATAATTGGTTTTGCATGAATTGAAATGATCGTGAGTTTGTTTTTGGATAATTGGATCTTTTGATACAATATGATGGGTTGGATCTATTGTGGTTTTATTATTTTCTTTTTTTTTAAACCGAGGATTTATAGAATAAAAAGAATGTGGATTTTTCTTTTTGTCTGTTTAATTTTTTCACAATTTTTGTTTTTATATGTTACTAGTTAATTAAAAATAAATATTTAGAAACTTACATATTTCTCTATAATGTAAGTTTTATCCCCCCGTAACGTATGACAAATTTACATTTTTATGAAATACAATGAATATGCAAGTTTTAATAAGTATAGATGCGTAAATGCTTTTATTTTTAATCATTTTATAGAATTAACAATGTGTGAAATAGTGATCAAAATACCTAAATTGTAATTTAGTGACAACACAGTGACCATCTATAAGTTTCGTCACTGACTTTTTACGAGTGACGAAAAAAAGTGACCATAAATTATAATCGTCACCGAAAAGTGACCAAAAAATAAAATCGTCACTCAATTTTTGTCACTAAAGCCCATTGGTATGTGTTTAATTACACATACCTTTTACCTTTAAAAACAAGTTAAAATAACCAAAAACGGACTTAAAATACCAAAAATTATCTGTTTAACTTATTGTGTTTGCATTGAATGAAATCAAAAAATGGACCGAAAAACGAAAGCCATAACCGGACAAAAACAGGAACAATGAACGAATGGAGAAAGAGCGTGAAAAGACAAAGTCAGTGCAAAGCCAAGTTTAAAAAAGTCAACCAAAAGTCAACCCCTACAAAATCCAAATCAAAAAGTCAAAAAAATAAGTAAAGGGACTAAAACATGCCAAGTCCCTAAACATATTCAATGAAGGTTATAAAGAAAACTTGTGAGGGATAAAACTGCCAAATCTCAAAGTGTTAACCAAGCCATTTCTGCCAAGGATCCAAATTTATAGCTCGCAAGACCTGGGTGTAAGAACCTTTATAACTCTCAAGGGGTGTTTCTGCAAAATCAAAAATCATTAACACAATCAGGACAGTGTGATCAACAACATATACACCTTGGAGGGCTAATTGTGTCAAAAAACCCCCAAACCACACCCGAGTCACCCCAAACCCTTTTATAACTCCTTTTCCCGCCCATTTTCCCCCCCATTAAAGCTCACGGGTTAACCTCCCCTTTTTACTCTGTAGTAACCCCCATTAAACCCTAATAATCCCTCTCCTCCACCTCCACTAAACATCACCCCCTTCCTCCACTAAACTTTCCCAGCTACAAAAATGCCAACTTGGCAATCCCCCATTGTCCAAGAACCATTTTCGATGGTGATGATGACTTGGGATTATAATTAAGGGCTGGGATTTGTTCTTGGATTACACTCACACAACAAACACACCCCCAATTCTGTGTCTACAAGGAAACACAACAAGAAGAAGTGAGGAAAAAGACAAAAGATTGAAGACCTAGCTCGTTTTTGTATAAATAGGCCACCTTGTAAGCCTTAAGGGCATCATCTAATTTTCTGTCTTTTAATGTATTTTTACTTAATTTGAATGCAACTTTAAGTTTATTAATTGTCTTTTAATTTTCAGCAAGTGTATTTCAATTTCGAGTTTTAATGAAAAGTTGTTTTAAGCTCTAATACTCTCAATAAGCTCTTATTCAGTTAAAATAAGCTTCTATAAGCTCTTATAGAAGTTTGATTAAGCTTATAAAACTTAAACTCTTCATAGTTTATAGTTTTATAAGTTTTTGTTTGAAAAATCAAGAATAAGCCATTTGGAAGATAAGCTAAAGTTGGAAGAGCTTATTGGCTTATTCACTGGCTTATTTATAAGTCAGAGCTTGTAGGTGAAAGCCCTTGAGGGCTCAAAAAGTCCTTGTAAAAGCTTGGACAAAGGTCATTACAATTTTCCCTTTAAAGCCTTAATTTTTAGATTTTTATAGCTTATTCTGTTTTAGCTGATTAGAGTGCTTATTTCTTGCTTATTATTGTTCATTTATGTTGTTTAGTGCTTATTTGTCAAATCCCTTTAAGAATTGTGAGTTAAAACAGCCCATTAAGCTTTAAAACTTAAAAACAAGAATTTAAAGGGGTGTTTGGGTTAAGTGCTAAAACGGGTGAAAATGGGAATGACATGGGTTGTAGTCATTTGGTTGACTTTAGCTTAAGTGTTAAGCTGAATTAAGTCTGTTTTTAAAAGTTTTTTTTAGTTTAAAAAATGTTTTTCAAGGTTGTCTAAATCATTCTTTAAAACTGTTGGATTTTAAAAAACCCAAAGTGCTTATTTGGTTAAGCCATTGTAATCTTGAGTTGTAGTTCAAAAAGTGTGTCATTTGTGTGTTAAAACAAGCTGACAAAAACACCTTGAGTCATTTGACTTGTTGAGTCAAAACTGCCAAAAAAATTAAGTGTCATTTTTTTTAAGCAAAAAGCCCTTTTTAAAGAACCAAATTCAGCATGTTTTCTTTGATCTTAGAAGCTGAAAGTTTGAGCATAAGCTCACTTCAAGCCATTTTTCATCTGTTTTAACTTACCTTTTTATTTTAAGCTTATTTGACAGCTTATTTTAAGCTGTCAATATAAGCCCTTGTCCTTAGCTCATCTCCCCTGGTGCTAGGGGCCCAACTTCAAGCCCTCTTTTCTAGCTTACTTGTAAACCTTAGCCCGAGATTTTGGCTTATCTTAAAAGCCAATAAGCTCTTAGATAAGCCCCCTTAGTTTCAGTCCTTAAAAAGCCCTTTTAGTTGCTTATTTTTAAGCCAAGTTTTTGTCCCTAGGCCCAAATCCATACCCAACAGTACTAACTCTTTAGTTAGTACTGCTGTGGGTATTAAGCCACTTTTAGTTGTTGAATTCAGGTTCTTAGTTGCTTAATAGGTATGTTAATGGCATTGAAGCTTATTCCCTTTGTTTCTTTTGCTTATTGAGGTGTTAAGGCCCAATTTCATACACCAAACTAGTACTAACTCTTTAGTTAGTTCTGTTGTGTGGTATTAAGCTATATTGGCTTATTTGTGCTTATCCACTTGCTCATTTGTGTTATAATAGCTTATTTTGTTTGAGTGTTAAGTTGTGTTTGCTTATTTTCCATTTTCTTTGCCTATTTAAGTGTTAGCAGTCAAAAGACTTTGCCTTTTTACCTCTTAAGCTTAATTTAAGTTTTCCTTCAGTTTAAGCCCCTTTAAGCTTATCTAGTTGTAGGATTTAGCTCCCTTGTGCTTATTTAGGATTGGGTATTAATCTCATTTTAGCTTATCAGTTTAAGACTTTAGCTTAGTGTTCAAAATTGTCCAAGACTAGCCATTTTAGCTTACAGCTTGCTTTAGCTTGCTTTTACGGTTATGTCCGTTTTAAAAGATAATTTTCAGCTTATTCATAAGCTTTCAAAAAAGGTTGTAGTTTTGAAAGTTGTTAAGCTCAATAAGCTCAACAACTTTGGTTCACAAAGTTTTTTGTAAAAAAAAAGGAAGACAAGGGGTGACCCGGGTGAGCAAGACTCGAACCCGGGTCTCTACCCTCGATACATTACCGCTGCGCCCTTGGGACTTTTTCATTAAAGTCCCAAGTGGTTAGATATATAAGGGTGTTTTCACCCTTATAAGCTATAAGCTGTTCTAGCTTATTTGCGGGCTTATTTATAAGCAAACTTTTGGGGTTTCTTATTTTTGTAGGTTAGTTATAGTGTCTAGTATTTTAGGTAAATTTTCAGAATTTTTAAAAGTCGTTTAGTATTTTTTACAATTTAATTTAGTTAAAAGTTTAAAAAATTCATAAAAAATACAAAAATTATCAAAAAAATATTTTTCTTTTTTAGAAAATTTTCTTTAGTCATATAGTTTGTAGGAAAAATATAAAACTTTTCGTAGGGTCATTTTTATAACTTTTTTATTTTTTAAAGACTTTACCTTTATCATTAAAAATACAATAAAAAAAAAAAAAAAAACCCCCCCCCCCCCCCCCCCCCCCCCAAAAAAAAATTATAAAATAAATATTTTTTTTTTTTAGAAAATTTTCTTTAGTCATATAGTTCGTAGGAAAAATACAAAAACTTTCGTAGGGTCATTTTTGTAACTTTTTGATTTTCAAAGAACTAGGCTCGGGTGCGGTTTTTGTCTTGACTCGTTTTTGGATCAAACGACCTCCGTTTTTAGTCTAGTCTTTTTCATTCTTCGTTATTAGTCCCCTAGAGTAGTTTAGAAGTGAAAATTTCTTTGTAGGGTTAATTTTGAAGATTTTAGGTTTTTGACCCTTTGTTCGGGATTCGTGCTCTCGTTTTCTAGTTTAATTTCATAATTTTTAGGTTTTTCTTAATTGTTTTTGCTTGTTATTGTTTAATTTAACTTTCCACACTCTCAAATCATTTCTCTCTTTCAAACTCCGATCTTCCGACTGTATCGATTTTCCAGCACAGCCTCGTTGGGGATTAACGACCCGGGAAAATTCTATACTGCTCCTGGTTTTATTAATTTGTTGTGTTTTTTAGATTATATATATTTTATTTTATTATATTATATATTTAGTTTAAAAGAAAGAAAATTTACAATCACTCACCTGATGCTTAGCTTCCAAAAAGATCCAACCAAACTTCACAAAATTTCACGAACAATCTAAACATTTAAACACATTATTAGCTACCATCAATTAGGCATTCAACCTAATATGATGTAACTTCAACTATGATGGATACCTAGGCTA
>BQNB010015574.1:0-73044 GCA_026074375.1 Tanacetum coccineum
TGCTTGAATTCTGAAAAGTTATCTTCCAAAGATTTTACTCTATCTTCAAACTTGAATACGGAATCAAAGGTTGGAAGATTTTGTAGGGAGGTACTTGGAAAAATTGTTGGTGTAGAAATAGGTGTTTGTTGCAGAGGTTGGATGAGAGTAATTGGTGGTGGAGGAATTGTTGTTGCAGAAGAAGGAGGCATTTCAATAGTCGTAGAGACTGGAACATCTACCATAGAAGTTGACTCAGTGTTCAGATTAAGAATGGAGTCAATACCTGTATCTGGATTCGGGTTGAGCATGTTTGAAATGAAGCCTGATGATAAAAAAGAACTCTGATGTTGAACTTCAGGAGCAGCAGCTGTCATGATCACTGGTATGTGCTTAAATACACATACCTTTTACCTAATAAAACGAGCTAAAATGACCAATAATGACCAATAAATACAGAAAAATGCATTGTATTCGTTTGTATTGTGAATTGTGTCTTGCAGGTAACGGATATTGCACAAAAGGACAAAAACAAAGCAAAAACGGACAAAGCCGAGCACGGAAATGGAATGAGTGTGAAAATGACAAAGCCAAAGCCGTACCCATATTCTACGAACCAACCCGGGCCCACTTAGTGGGCCGGGTCAGCTCACAAGCCTAATATAAACCTTAAAGTCCAATTTAAACAAGTCCATTATCCATTAATCCTACCCTTAACCCATTCTGGCCCAAATTCATGTCCAAGCCCAATACCATTTTTATATAAACCTGGCCCAATCCACTTTTATAAAATAACGGGTCAATGTTATAAGTCAAAAAGAGAATTACTGTGCATCATCTTCACCATTCCCTCCTATTTTTACACATAGCATCAAAAATACACGCTTAGGTTAATCCTCCATTTACCCTTACACGCTCCTTCTAATCCTTCTAGAAGCCAACCTAACGCAAGCAGTGATGTTTTGAGGAATGACACGCTCGTAATCCGTGCTAATAATTGATGATCGGGCGTGACATATGATCATAGGCCAACAATGAAAGACATGGAGAAAACGAAAGAATGGAAGGCCAGGATGAGAGTTTCGAGCTCCTCATACAACTAGCACAACAAGCACACCCAAGTTGCCTATGATTTCCTATAAATAGGACTTTAGTTTCTCATTGTAGATGATTAGTTTAGATTTTATTTTTTCCTCCTTAATTTATAGCTTAATTTTATGCTTAAATGTATTTCTTTTCCAGGTTATGTAACCTTTTTGATATTAATGAAATCTTAGCTGTTAATCTTAATCTTGTTTTACTTTAAGCTTAATCTGTGTTTTTCAAGTTTGTTTCATAAGCTAATAAGCTCATTTACTCCTGTATAACTCAGTTAAGCTTTTTCAAAAGCTTAACTAAGTTTTCATTCTCAAATTCACTCAAATTAACTTAAATAATTTGAATAAGCCAATGGGATTATAAGCCAGAAAAGGAAGGGCTTATAATATTCAAAGCTTATTTTATAAGCTGGCTTGTAGATGAGCTCATTTGAGCATTTAAATCCTTGTTTTAAGCAAAGGATAAAGGTACACTCTCTTTATTATTTTCTAGCTTATTTCCTTTTTAGCTTAGTAAACTGCTTATTTTTGCTTATTATCTGCCTAATTGTGCTTGTTCAATTTAGTATTAGCTTATGGAATTCAAGTTTTAGTTTAGCTAAGTTTGTTTCTCTTTTTTGCATCATATCTGTCCTTAATTTAGTCTATTTAGCTTACTAGTATAGCTTAGTGTTAAGTGCTTATCATCTCTAGATTTGTGCTTATTTGGCATTTGGTATCATCAAACTTAATTTGTTTTCATATTAAAAACCTTTGGTATCATCAAACTTTCTTACATTACCAATTTTCCTTACACCTTTCACTAGCTTTCTTATAAGAGCCATCCCATTCTTACACAAGTCTATCCAATTCCCTAATTTCTATAGATATGTTCCTAGATATTAAGTGATCTTATTCTTACACTTTCATTCACTTAACATTTACTAGCAAAATAACTCACAAAAACACTCTTCCTTATGCCATAGGTCATGGCTCAAAAACCCAACCCACATACATTTATAGTTTTTTATTTTCCAAGTATTCTAAGTGTTCAAGGTTCATTGTTAGGCAAATCTAAGGTGTATTGGAAGCTTGGTTAATTGGTTACAAGGGTTTAATATCAAGAAGAAAGTTAGGGTTTCTATAATTGAAACTAAGGTTTTCTTGTTTTGGAAGCTTGGGTTTTCTTGATAGGTTATGGTTTAGACATTGTTTCTCTTCATCATCCATCTTATTAAGATTTTCTAAGAACCCTAAACTTTTCATATTATTTATTTCATGTTTTATATAATTGTTATATGGTTAATCATCACATAGTTATATTTTATACATGTTTGTAAAATAAATCAAGTTTACTATAGAACCTTCACAAATATATGTTCAATGCGTGAAATAAGGGGGGATGTTGTTAAAGGGGGGGGGGGGGGAGGGGGGAGAGGGGGGGGCGGGGAAGCTCAGTAAGTGACTCATGGGCGGGATCTCAATGTAATGATGTTGATGGGTAGGGGGATGTGCAGCATGAGTCAGTTAAATACATATGGCGTGAGGAACTATTTGTCAAGATCGTAGTAGTATTGTATTTACTGTAATGTATCAAACTATCTATTAAAATATTTAATATATAACAACCTGTAAAAGTTATGGTTAATTATTAATTTATATAGTTTACATAAGTATATAATTATAATGGACATTTTATCTTGGACAATCATTATGGACACAATCTAGAAGACTCAAAATATATAAGATTTGTGGTATAAAGTATTGTAGAATATTTGTAGCAAATTAATCATATTAAAAACCTATAAAAACAATTTTATAAACATTTTAATAAAAACTCATAAACCTTCTGTTTTAAATTCCAAAACAAAATATTTATTTTATATATTTATTAGAATACTACATATTATGAGGATCGTAAGCATATAAAGAACTCGAAAATCCGAATTATAACAAAGAAGTTACGTTATTTACAAGCTTACAATAATTAGTGCTTTTATAAAAAATAATTTATAAAAATAAGTTACTGTTCATAACAGAAAGTTTTTGGAAAATATTTTACTTGGATAGAACTTTTATATACGAAGACGTGCTCGAAAGAATCACTAAAAATGGAATTAAAATGAGTAAGTTATGATATTTACCAGATTACGGTAACTAAATATATAAAAATAGTTTTTATATAATTTATAAACAACAAAAAGTTACTGTTCATCAGTAGTAAAAATATTATAAATATAATAATTTGATAGATTTTCTTAATACGAAACCGTGGACATAAAGAACGTATAAAACACACTTAAACAAGAAAGATACGCGCTATTTTACTCTTGTGCACTATTTCCTGACATGAATAGGGTTGGTTCGTTTTTTAAAAAACTTTACAAAATGATATAACATAACTTATATAATATTTATACATGTTTTTAACTTTATAAATATTATTTTACAAGACGATTGAATTATTTATACGATAACTTTATACAAATAATAAAAACATTAAATCAAGTATTTTTTATCAAATAATCAATTGTTGGACAAGTATACTATTTTTACAAATACAAATACAAGTACATGGACATTTATTTTTCAAAGTACAAATTATATTGTTTAATTTTTTAAATTAAACAAACACGTTTAGGTAATGATGTAACAATATAGAATTATATGTTGTGTTAGTTATTTAAGCACATTGTACTCATACGACCTATATATTAATTAGGTTGCATTCGGACTTTACGTGACGATTCACTTATTTGATTTAGATAATCAAATCAATCACTAAGGTGAGTTCATAACCCAACTTTTATACAATTACAATGATTTACAACTTTAGGGTGAGAAACATACATTGTTTTACATTTGGTCGCAAGTACACTTTAAACAAAATTACGAGTTTGCCTAAGTAGCTACAACCCACTATGCCCATGAATCATGAACTGTTAATTACTGGATTGTAAGCTCAAATGTTATGAATAAATCTATTTGGGATTGACATCCCCGTTCGGGTGAGTAGCGCTCACTAGTTTTGGAGGCACCAAAACGACGAATGTATACCATGTCGGAACAATTTGAATGTTATGGGTTGAACATCTACATGGGCACATTATTTGCATTAGTTTGCATACACATACATGTTGAGCTTCAGTGTCATGAGCTTAGGGAATCATAATTACTTTTGTGATACTTTATTCGTTACTTACCATACACTTAGAAATCTCAGGTCAATAAGGTACGAGAGAAGGATACATTGGTGGTCGTTAATTTGGATGTCATTGCATAAAGATTTAGAAGCATTACATTTTAGGGATATTTGTTATGTTTTAAAATCTTTACATTTACAAGTGAACATGTTAAGCTGTTGTGCTTTTGTAACAAACAATTTTAGTTATTCCAATGTATCAGTTTTTTAAACAACTCATTTAGAGGTCGTTCTCATATCTTGTGCTATTGATCTATGATGTAACACTCTCAGACCCCATATTCCGCTGCGACCCTATTTGGGGGTGTTACAGATTGGTATGTAGAGCCAAGGTTATGGAGAACCAGGTCAAATATTTTTACTTGGACTATAACCGTTTTCATAACATTGCATCATACAAAAGTTTTTTTTCACGAGACATACATACACTATTTGTTTGCATTAGTTGGTTATACTAGATGCTTGCATGATTTATATACGTGTTTACCTTACATGACGTATATTACTACACATGATTATATATATATATATATATATATATATATATATATATATATATATATATATATATATATATATATATATATATATATATATATATATATATATATATATATATATATATATATATATATGGATGGGATCATGAGAAAACCTAATTTTGGTGGAAAACCCAGAAAAACCAAACAAATGCCCTAAAAAACCAAATAGATGCCCTAATTTTTTCAGGCTAAAAAATGTTTTTTCAAACAAATATGGCCTGGATTTACTCTTTGTAAAAACCCAAAAAACCAAACAGATGCCCTAAAAAACTAAACAGATGCCCTAAAAAATCTTTTGTATAGCCTGAAAAAATTAGGGCATCTGTTTGGTTTTTGAGTTTTTTATAGACATTATATCGAGGCCATATTTGCCTGAAAAACCAATTTTTAGTCTGAAAAAATTAGGGCATCTGTTTGGTTTTTTTAGGGCATTTGTTTGGTTTTCTGAGTTTTTCTGGTTTTTCTGAAGAAAATATGGTTTTTCACTCCTAGAACCCAACCCTATATATATATATATATATATATATATATATATATATATATATATATATATATATATATATATATATATATATATATATAATAATATATACCTCCCCTCCCCCTAAGTATATTTTACAACGTGTTTATACATGAGTTATCTATATAAATACTCAAACATTTCTCCGAGGACGATTACTGGTACAAGAGACAATGGATGGTCGCGACATACGCAGCAGATCGAACAACGCACAGGAACTTGAGAGCATATATATATATATATACCTCCCCCTAAGTATATTTTACACTTGTTTATACATGAGTTATCTATATAAATACTAAAACATTTCTCAAGACATTACGAATAACATGATGGTCAAAAAATTCTTACACAACTTTAACATATCATCTCGTAACATTTCATCTTTGGAGCACGACTTTTGGAATTAAACTAATTTTACATTTTTTTATTTTGAAGAAAATGGCACAAAAAAGAACCGCCGCAACCACCACCATATCTATAGCCGATGCTCAACTTAAGGCACTGATTGCCTGGGGCGTTGCTGATGCATTGGCAGAACGTGATGCAGACAGAAGCAGGAATGACGATGACAACCTTGATTCAGGAACTGGCGGAAGAAGACAAACACTTCCTACTCGTGAGTGTACCTACAATGACTACCTCAAATGTCAACACCTGAACTTCAAGGGTACTGAAGGAGTTTTTGGTCTTACTCAATGGTTCAAAAAGATAGAATCTGTTTTCCATATCAGCAACTGTACGGTCTCATGTCAAATCAAGTTTGCAACTTGTACTCTGTAGGGAAATGCCTTGACGTGGTGGAACTCCCACGTTAAGACTGTTACTCATGATGATGCATATGCAATGACATGGAAAACTCTGAAAAAGATGATGACCGACAAGTACTGCCCAAGGGGCAAAATTAAGAAGCTTGAGATTAAGATGTGGAATCTGAAGGTTAAAGGTATCGATGTGGTAGGCTATAACCAATGTTTTCAGGAACTGGCCTTGATGTGCGATAGGATGTTTCCTGAAGAGTCAAATATGATCGAGAAGTATGTCGATGGTTTGCCGACATGATTCATAAAAGTGTGATGGAATCAAAGCCTAAGATAATTCATGATGCAATTGAATTTGCAACTGAACTGATAGATAAAAAGATCAGCACTCTTGCTGAACGACAAGCTAAGAACAAGAGGAAACTTAATAACAACAACCAAGCTCAACAACAACCTCCTAAGAAACAAAGTGTGGCTATAGCTTATACCGCTGGGTCTGGTGAAAGGAAGGAGTATGTTGGAACTCTATCGTTGTGTAACAAATGCAAGTTTCATCACAATGGCTAGTGCACTATAAAGTGGACAAACTGCAAGACAGTTGGTCATTTGACCTAAGACTATAGGAGTCCTGCTGTTACTAACAATCAGAGAAACCTCACTTGCTATGAATGTGGGAATCAAAGGCACTACAAGAGTGATTGCCTGGAGTTAAAGAACCAAAACCATGGAAACCAAGTTGGAGGTACTGGAGCATGTGGAATGGTGCATGCCTTAGGAGGAGGAGACACCAATCAAGACGTTAACAACATGGAGAATGATATCAATGCTTAGACTCTATTTCCTTTAAGAAATTCTCATCGTATTTTCTCTTAAATTTCTGTTGTGTTGTATGAATGATTTCTAATTATATATCAAATCAATGTGTTGTGAAAATTTCATCAAATTTACTTTAATTCTCTAATTATTTGTATAAGCCACTCCCACAAATATTATGAAATTATAACATTATTTTGACGAAAGTGAGCATCGCATCGTTAACCCTCAAATATACATAGCTTGATCACCAATGTATAATTCAGGAAGGACCATGCCCATGCTGAGAGTAGTCACCTTAAACTTCTTGTCAAGAAACAATTTTCTATTTATATCAAGTTTTGTGTGCGTATTCATAAAATGTATTTATCATGTGGAACCAAACTAATAATCATAATAACTAAGTAAACTCTTAAACCACCTTAGTATATAAAGTCGACATCTTTTTAAAAAAAGGTTATAACTGACACGTTAAGCCAAAAGGAAATGAATAAGCCTACTAGAAGCCGAGCCTTGGTCGTAACAATAAATATTAAACCAATGTCACTAATCTTGAACGCTCAAGATAAAGCAATTTAGAAGGGGAATGCAAACGAGTTACCAAGCGTGGTAACCAAATTATCGAAAGTTATAAAAATAAATAACAAATAGATTTGTTGCCACAACATCCGTTTATTACTTTGGAAAAAAGATTACATAAGAACAAAAAGGAAATACAGGTTTTATTACAACCCTCCCCTAACAATAATATCTATTGTTGATCCCACTTCAATAGATCAAATTCTTTAAGCTTGTATAAGGATTAGTTATATTAGATAAATCTAACACAACTATAGTAGAAACTTTGTTTGAATGTATTAAAGATTATGCGGAATCTAATCTTTAATATTAAGAAGAACTATCAATGAAATAGTAATTATATGAACATATAATTCAACAAACAAAAGCTCCAATATTATTAATACGAATACTTTCAAAGTATTAAGGTTACAAAGACCTTGAAGCTATGATGATTCTATGAATGACTCATTTTGGTATGGTGCGGTACATAAATCTCTATGCCCTAGGACCTCCGTTTATATACAAAGGAGTCCTAAACGGCTTACAATACTTTCCTAAGTAATCATAATCTTCTAAACAAATAACTTATACATATCTTTTACCAAAATATCTCATATAAATCACATAAGCAGTACTAACTAACTCAGTAGTACTAACTTCTTCACTAGCAGCATTAACTCCTTCAGCAGCATTAACTTTGTACTAACAGTAGTAACTTTTATACTAGCAGTAGTAACTACTTAGCATATTTTCCAGTCTTTATCTCTGAGCAGTCTTAACTTCCACTAGCAGTAGTAACTTCCTTTAGCAATAGTAACTTCTTCTAGCAGTAGTAACTTTGTACTGGCAGTTGTAACTTCACCAGCAGTCTCAAACACTTTGAATAATTTTCATTGAAATTCTTTAGCAGCACTAACTTTGACTAAGCAGCATTAACATCAATAAGAGCAGCAGTAATACTAGCAGCATTAAGAAGGCTTTTAATCCCAACAATCCTCCCCTACACTTGATATTTATCTCCAAAATCATCAAGTTTCTCCATTAAAAAGTTCCATAATCACCAGGAGGATACTTCCAAATACTTCATTGATTCTTAAGTTGTTTTGTGAGAAGTTTAAGAATTTGATATGCCATTTCACTGAAATAATCAACCTGAAGCTTCTTGTTCAGTATATCTGTAATTGTAGGTGGTGTAAGGGGATATCTCTTTTCTACCAGCATGTAAATCATTCCAGATTTCAAACTCAAGCAATGCACTTCACATGAGTCAAATAGCTTCAAGCTTAAAACTTTGTACCTTTGTTGCAACTTCTAGATTTCATCTTCTACATGTGGTTCAAACATTGTCTTTAAATCATTCCATAATACCAAATCCAAGTCTTCTACTGGTCTTGTTGATCCATATCTAGCTTTTACCAACTTGTATAATTCTTCCAAATCCTCCCTGTTAAAACTTTTGAGCATATGACTAAAGACTAAGTACATTTAAGACTTTCCATCAGCTCTCACTATTTGATAATAGATTTTCTTTCCTTCTTTGTGGATCTTCCAGTCAACAATGGTTGGAGGCTTATTAGCTAAAGGTACAACAACAATTGCAACCTCTTCTTCATCTGGAATGACTTTCATTAGACTTTGAAGCTCTACTGTGTCTTTATCCTCATCCACCTTTTGCTTCTTAGTACTCTCTTGTTCCAACTCTTTTCCTGCTCTCTTTGAACTACCTTCCACCAAGTTTGTTCTGAAGTCAACAAATGTATTCATCCTCATGAAAGCTCTATAAAAAATCTTCTGAATAGAATCAAAAGATTTATTCTTCAAATCTTTTAGCTTCTTTCCTTCCATATTCTTTAGGTAAGTACACATGATTTTTCTTTATTGAGCTTGGGTTAGTGGTTTATTCCTTTGCTCTTCTGCTCTTTTAGCTGCAAAATACTTTCTTCTTTTCTCTAAGAGTTGTTGAAATAATTTTGCCTTTTCTTCAACAAAAAACTCTTCTTGCCCCTCTGCTTGCAGTCTTTAAGCCAATTCATGATCATCCTTAATCTTAGCCTGAATATCATCCCATTCTTCAGTCAAAGCAATATTGGCTTCATCAATATTTTCCTCTTTTGTTCTGGCAATTCTTTCCTCTTCATCAATCTTTACTTGTAATTTAAGTGCAATCTCTTCATCATACTTGAGTTGATCTTTCTTCTTCAAAGGCTTCTCAGGTTCTACCAATATTCCTTTCCCTTTGTCCTACAATTTTTATGACAATATAGTTGTTGTTGATTTACCTGGCTCTCTAAAAGCAATCCCTTTAGCTTTGGGTTTTGTGCTCTTTAGGTCAGCCAGAGCTTGAGCCAAAGTAATTTCTTCAGTAGTTATTGTAATAGTTATTGCAGCAGTACTAACTTGAGCAGCATCAACTACTTCTTTAACAAAATTTTCATTCTGCCCTGCAACAAACACATCTTCACCATTTAAAGTATCCATATCAAACATCTATTTGTAAGCATCATCTTGAACACTAACTAGGCTAATGTCTTCATCTGCATCAATATCATTAATCCTCCTCCCCTGTTTGGATGCATCATCACCTAAATTTTCTTCATCACTAGAGGATTCTACCCTAGCTATAACACCAACCTTTCTTATTCTTTTCAGCCTATGAGTTCTTGACCCTCCTTTTCAAACTAGCAATCTCATTAGCTTGAGTGGTCTTTGTCTTCTTCAAATCAAGAACCTTCTTTGGTAAATTGGTACATAGTTCCATTAATTCATTAAGTTTAAGTCTATCCTCATCACTTTGAAGTGTGTTACATCTTACGAGCAGTGCATCATTAAAAAGTTTAGATATATTCTCAAACCTAGTTTGAGCAATAGTATCCCCCATGGTTTCTTAGTGCTTGGGACCACCACCTAAAGTAGTTCCTAGGGAGCTAGATTCATTAGGTGTTGCCTTAGATTGGGTCTTAGTTATGTTACCACTGTCTTGCTCTACTTCTAAGCTAGAAGCAGTAGTGGCAGCCCTCACCAAATTGTCACCCAACTCCTTATGGATAGCCTCATCTGCTACATCTTCAGTAGGACCACTAGGCTGAGGTACCTGAGTGTCCTTTCTCTTAGGATTTAGTATGTGCTTAATTACACATACCATTTACCTATAAAAGCGTGCCTAAAATGACCAAAATATGACAAAAATACATTGTATTTGTGTGTTTTGTGATTTATGATTATGCAGGTAACAGATAATCAATAAAGGACAAAAATCAAGTCAAAACAAACAAAACCAAGCTCGGGAATGAAAAGAGCGTGAAAAGTTAAAGTCAAAGTCAAAAAGTCAGCCAAGTCAAAGTTAAAAGTCAAAGACGAAGCTGATATCGAAGTAATGTTAAATGGGCTAACCCGTACCCATCTAATGGGCCAGGTCAGCCCATTTCAATATTATGAATACTAAAAATAACCCAAAACCTTTTTTTGTATAAAAGCCAGCCCTAAATCATATTAGGCCCAAACTGCCATTAAAAAGGCCTAAACACATTTAACTGTCGTTAAGCCTACAACACCCTTAACCTTTATGTCGTTAGTCCTTAAGGACTAACAGTGTCAATCTAAAATGATTAACGGTGCAAACATACCATACAAACTCAAGGGCCAAAGTTGCCATTTCATAAACTTATACCCAGTCAAATAACCAAACCATTTTCCTGCCAAACCCAATTCCCCTACTATTCATCATCTATGTCCCTACCTTCCCTTGCACTACGACAAACAAACATTAAACCCCCTTAACCCCACAACATAAACAACAATATCCATTGAAGGGCTGAGATCACTAGGCTTGATGAGCAAGAATTTTTTATGGCTATGATGAGTTTTTGACTTACCTCACACAAGAAACACAACCTTTGAAGCACTCACAAAAGTAGCACAAGATGAAGACGCCAAGACCCCTCTCATTTATCTATAAATAAGACCCTTGTAGCCATTGATAAGGCATCTAGTAGTAGTTTACAACTTATTCTAGTAGTAGTTTAGCTTAATTTCAAAGTCTTGTAACCTCTTTTAAGAATTAATGAAATTTCAAGTTTTAGTTAAAAATCTGTTTTTATAAAATTCTTAAATTATGTTTGAAAGTGTTTGATAATCTTAAATTAAGCTTTTTACACTTATTATAAGCTGCTAGTTTGAACTTTATAAGCTTTCTGATAAGATCGTTTATAGCTCAAGATTGATTAGATCTTATATATCTAGGATGAACAATAACACTGATTGATAACACGCAGCGGAATAATAAAGAACACAATCAAAGTTATCACAAGGTTTTTCATTGAACGTTTCCCTATTACCCCAGCTATTATTTGGGGCTACACCAACTAACTATGGTGTACCATTCGACTCTCATTGGGAGAGCTCTAGTTTTCTATGGATCTGTTCTCTAAACCAGAAGCCTACCCTCTTTATATAATAGAGGGAGGTTACAAGAAAACCCTAGCTTATATAGGAAGGTAACTTAATATTTTACATTAAGTCCTTGTTGTTTCATCTTTCTTCAATCTTTCATATTTAGTTTTTTAATCATCAAATCTCAGATCCTAACAATCTTCCCCTATTTGATATTACAAAACAATCTCCATGTATGAAATAATCTTCAATGTTTCCCCTCGACTTAAGATCTTATTGAACATGCCACCACACATAATAAGATGCAAATCATATCTTTGTAGTCTTCTTCCCCTTTTTGTAATCATCCAATAGGGCTTATGAAGATATGCAACTTGTAAACACTTCCCCTCAAGTGGTGCATGTAGATGGTTAAACATTTAATCAATAAGCTTCCCTTGAAACCAATATGTTTACCATCTCTTGAATCTTTAACTTTGTAGGATTTATGTAGTAATCACTGATGAAGAAAACTGAGTATAACGAATTTGATGAGGAAGTTGAATCTCCTAAACTTGTGTCTTATGTCTTGCACTATCCATGTGAGGTCGAACTTATAAATAAATCTATGAAATATAAGTAGACTGCAACCTCTTGACAAAAACCTCATCTTTTATGAGACACATACTAAGTCATAGCAAATGTGAGCATTGAGCACCTATAAGAAAAATCACACACTTTTATTAGATTTTGACAAGTCTTCGTTACACCATTGTAAGCACGAACAAGTTATCTTTAAAGTTGATGTCCTGTCATAAACACGAATTTAAGATATGATAAGACACGTACCTGTGAAACTCAACTACAACATCAAGTAAGCAATATTCAATTGTCTTTGTAATCACATCTTCAATAAATCTGAAACGAGCCATAAAATCAATAATAATAAACTGTTGTGAGAAACAGTTCCATCCGAGATCCAAACAAGTGCCAAAAACATGTACTGTCCGATATCGTACAAAACTAGCAGTGCAAACTGCTTTTCTCGGACAACATTAGCAGTATAAACAAATTAGAGCAGCACTAATTAAATGAACAGTATTAACATAGCTCGAACCTTCAGACATCATTAACTGAAAAGGCAGTACTAACTCCGTATACGAACAGTATTAACTGTCATCCCTAACATTATTAATATCAACAGGCAGCACAAATCTTTTTCTTATATGCACGTGTAATGGCAGAATTAAAATCTTTTCTCAAATATAACTAATAGTACAAACTTCGAACAGTACAAACTTTCTTCACTTGGCAGTACAAACTAATCGCATTCCAAAATCCTCCAAGTAAGAACAGTTTAACATCACAAGCTTTGAACAATATTAATGAACTTTGAGCTCAAATAATTCCTTATAAGCCCAAACTACTTTCCACGCAACGAAACAGTATTAAATCTTTCTCAGACGAAGCGAGCAATACAAATATTCAAAGTGGGCATCACTAATACTCGAACAAACACTATTAACATCAATGCCCAACAGTAGTAACAATATAAAGCCCAAACTGTTTATAGCAGCACAAAATTTTCTTTGTAAGACAACACTCTACACGAACAGTACCATCTTTTTGCCAACATTAAACTTCTCGTGTCTTGAGGCCCACGAACATATATATCTAAAAGTTTTAACTTTTAAACACTATATATGAGTTGGCAGTACTAACCTCAAAGAGCAGTAATAAAATTCCATGTGCACGAATAGTTTAAACTTTATTGTGCGAACAGTACTTATAGTAGTAGCATCACAAACCTTTTCTTTTATGCATGAACAACTACTTTGAATCCATGAGACCAAACAGTACTTATGCACTGTCATTCAACAGATGTATGTATGTATTATAGGTATCATATTCATGAACCTTTATGAAGACAGTACTAATACACATGAGATCGGGCAGTACTAAGTACATGACAGCAGTATTAACCATACTTTTGCTCAAACAGTATTAAACAAATACATGTGCTATCATATCTTCTATTTTTATAGAGGATCTCTTTGTCTACGCTTACAATAGAAGCTATATAATCACGTCCATCAACTTCTTTTTATTGAACAATACCAGCAACATATACATGGAATACGAGCCTAACTAGCAGCAATATTAATCATAAACATCATATAAATATATAAACCCTACAACTTAGGGTTTTCGGAACTTATCTCATCACAAGCTGCTGTTTAACTGACCTTTTGCATAAGGGTTTCTTCAATGATCATAACGTCATCATGATTGCTTCGCCATCCAAGAATATTGCAGCTACTAATCACGAAACCCTGTTGTACCTTCCTGTTTACAAACCATGAACACGAAACCCTTGTTTGTTGCACAACCTGCTGGTCAATTGACTTCATAAAACCCTTGCGTCAAACCATTAACATACCACAAACACAAACGTCATCATAGCAACAAACATACAATATCCTTGACGCCTTTTATTTTTATTATATTAGGGTTCCATTAAAAACCCTAGTTTCACTGATTTCGCCAAACACCGAAAAACAGAAAATACATACGAATGAAAACCTTGAATAATCCTAGATATCAAGAGCAACCTGCTCTAATACCAATTGATAAGATCATTTATAGCTTAAGATTGATTAGATCTTATATATCTAGGATGAACAATAACAATGATTGATAACACGCAGCAGAATAATAAAGAACACAATCAAAGTTATCACAAGGTTTTTCATTGAATGTTTCCCTTTTACCCCAACTATAATTTGGGGCTACACCAACTAACTATGGTGTACTATTCGACTCTTATTGGGAGAGCTCTAGTTTTCTATGGATCTGTTCTCTAAACCAGACGCCTACCCTCTTTATATAATAGAGGGAGGTTACAAGAAAACCCTAGCTTACATAGGAATCTAACTTACTATTTTACATTAGGTCCTTGTTGTTTCATCTTTCTTTAATCTTGCATATTTAGTTTTGTAATCATCAAATCTCAGATCCTAACACTTTCCCATAGCTTGTAAGGTTTAAATCACTACTTTATAAAAATCCACTCAAAAAGCTTTATGGATGATAAGCCAGAAATGGAAGGGCTTATGGGTTTCACCAGCTTGTTTCTAACAAGCTGGAGCTTGTAGATCAGCTCATAGAGCTTATTGTGCCCTTATTTAAGCAAAGAGAGTTGTAAGTTTCAAAATTTCAAGTTTTAGCTTATTAACTGCATTTGCTTATTGTCTGATTATTGTTGCTTATTGTTTGCTTATATCCGCTTATTATAGCTTATTATAGATATTTAGTGCTTAAAATACTTAGCTTGTAGTTTAAAAATCATTTGTGCAAGTTTTCAAAAAAATCTGTCTAATTAGCTTATTAGATAGCATAATCTGTTGTAGCTTATTTGAGTGCTTATATGTGGTTAAAATTAGCTTATTATAGTTTGTTAGACTTATTAGATATCTGGTAGTGTAACGTTTTGGCTTAAATTAGTTTAAAATGTTGAAATTAGTTTTATAAAGGGTGTTTGGATTAACTGAGTTAATGGGTCAAAGTGGGTCAAAATAAAAAAAATTACTTTGTGCTCTTGAGTCAACATTGATTAGATAAAAGTAGTGATAAAAATCAGTTTGTTTAAGTTTTTAAGTGTTTAATCTCAAAATCATAGTTTAAAAAACTTGTTGTTTGAATCTGTGAACTCATAGCTTATTTAATCAGCTTATTTGATTAGATCTTTGAAACTTGTGATTTTGTGATGTTTTTGTGTTTTTTCAAGTATTAAAATAAGTTAGAAACAAATTCCTTAGGATCTGCAAGTGTTGTTTGGTTTTTACCAAGTCTGTCAAAATTTTACTAAGTGTTGGAAATCTTGAAAAACACCTTTTTCATTAGCTTATTCCTACTTATTTTGATTTTCAAAATGCTTTTTGATTGTTGTTTTAGGTAGCTTATAATATAAGCTTTAAGTTTTTACAAGTTATTTTCTTATAAGGTCCCATTTAGTTGCTTAAAAATAAACTCAAAAGTCCCCCTAAGGGCTGTTTTGTTAACAGTTTTGAGCCAAAAGCTCATTTGCTTTTCAGAGCTTTTGGCTTTTTAGGATTGCTTAACTTGTGTTTCATCTTGCTTATTAGGTTATGTTTTAACTCTTGTTAGCTTATTAGGTTTAGGTTAGAGCTTATTTAAGCTTTTAGCACTTTTAGTTTAGAAATTTAAGTTTAAAAGCCTTTAAGTGATTCTGTCCTTTAAGCTCAGTTTAGCTTATTTTTCTTTGCTTAATTTTGTTCATAAGTGCATAATAGGTGTAGTTTAGTATCTGTGTTAGCTTATTTTTCTTTTTAAGTCAAAAAATGAAAATAGTTAGCTATATTGTGACTTAGTGTTAAAAAGCATTATGTCAGCTTTTAGAGCTTATTTTTGTGCTTATCTTAGGTTTTATTAAAAGTCATTTTTTTAAAATTGCTTATTTTTAGATCTTAAAGCTTTTTCATAAGAAATTTTGCAAAAATAAAAACATTGGGAAAGTGGGAAGCCCAAGGTGAGCCAAGGCTCGAACCCTGGACCTCTACCACCCTCTACCAACGTATTTAACACACACACTCACTACCACCAGCACCAGTAGGGCTATCTGGTGGTAGTTTTCACAATTTATTATATAAGGCCTTTTAGCCCATTTAAGCTATAAGCCTTTTCGGCTTATTAACAGCTTATTTGGATAAGTTGTTTCACCCCTTTTATTTTTCTTAGATTTAGCACTGTCCAAGCTACTTTTTGTAATTTTTTCAGAATTTTTATAAATAGTTTAGTATTTTTAATATTTAATTTAGATAAAAACAGTTTTTAATTCATAATAAATTAAATAAAAGTCAAAAAAATATAATTCTTTTTTTTTAAATTTTCTTTTATCATTTAGGATTGTTAAAAATTAATTTTGCTTTCATAGGGTTAAAATTGTAGAATTTGTTTTTTTAAAGAACGGGATTTGGTCCCGTTATTGTTTTTCTTCGTTTTTTACTTTAATTGCTTACGTTTTTGGTTTACTTTTCTTTGTTCTTGCATTTTAGTCACTTAGGATTTATAAAAAGTTAAAAAAGGCATTTTAGGATTAAATTTTGATAAATTAGGTTTTAAGTCATGTTTTTTTTAGGATTCCCGTTATCGTTTTTAGTGATTTAGCTTTAATTACTTTCGTTTTTAGATTGCCTTACTTGTTTTTCCCGTAGAATTAGAAAAACCAATCAAAATCTTTGTTATTCAAACATCAAATATCAAACCGACTCTCGACTTTCCATTGCATTCCTTGTACCGAAGAACGACCCGGGAATATCATATACTTCCGGAATCACATATATATATTGATTTTCTTTGTGAATTTTGACTTATTACTTTGGTCAAAGGTAATTTGTTCAAAAATTTGCCTTGTTATATTATATATATATTCTTGACAACGAATAAATTTTTGGCGCCGTTGCCGAGGAGGAGTGTATACGATTGTCGTTTCAACGTTTGATAATTAGTGCTTTGAAGATCCTTCCTTGTGAAGTTATTTTCTTTATTAAAAATATAAAAATACAAAAATATTTTTTATTTCGTTTTATTTAAGATAAAGAAAAAAATCAAAAAAATATAAAAACATTGTCCTTAATAAAAAAAATCATCATCAATATAATGCTCTCAACTTGAGCATTATCATAATAAGTTCCCAAACCAAAGTTTCAAAACTTGCCTTTGTGTCACTTGTGAAGTACGGCTCACCTTTAATTGATTAA
Organism: Tanacetum coccineum; assembly: GCA_026074375.1. Lineage (NCBI taxonomy): Eukaryota > Viridiplantae > Streptophyta > Magnoliopsida > Asterales > Asteraceae > Tanacetum > Tanacetum coccineum. The sequence goes on from BQNB010015574.1 coordinate 17,603, forward strand.
CAAACTAAAAGAGAGGTATAAGGGGGGTTGTTCCGAGGAACTACGACCCTAAAGGAGAAGGTTTTTAATAGCTTCGCGCTTTCCCGCCCCTCCGCTCCTTGGTGCATTTTTCTTTTAGAGAGCTACCGTGAAGCAAATTGATTATTGGTTTAAGTTATTCGATCTCATTTTCTCTATTAAAATCAATTGTGAATCAATTGTTGAAAAACAAAAAAAATTAATTAGTATAATTTCTCTTTTTATATTTCTTTTTAGTGTATGAGCACTTGATCGTCTACAAGGAATCTTATCCCACCTCTCGAAAATCCCAAACGTACAATTCAAAGAACTCGTGTTGATCCTACTCCTTTGAACGATTTTAAAGAAATTAACGTGGCCGCTAACGGAGCCGGTAATGACGGACCACCTCCTGCGGGAGGAGATGGTTTACCAGTTCCCGACCTCCGAACAATGGAGGATTTGTACCAACCGACTTTGAATGGTCGAGGCGGACCGATCGCCCCGATCAACATTCAGTTAACCAATTTTGGACTCAAGAATGACATGATTCAACAAGTTCAAAATTCTTGCCAATTTCACAGACTATCGGGTGACCATGCGAACAAGCATCTTGACAAATTTTTGCATGTCACCCAAAGTATCAAAGTGAATGGGGTCACCGATGACGCCCTTCGTCTATATCTCTTTCCTCACTCCTTGACACGTCATGCCATCGCTTGGGTTGATCGTTTACCAAGGAATTATATCACCACATTTGAGAAAATGGCTAAAATGTGTCTCAGAAAATACTTTCCACCCTCTATGGTGACGAAGTTAAGAAATGAAATCACCAATTTCCGTCAACATCCCGATGAGTAGTTATTCGAAGCATGGGAACGTTATAAGCTTTCGATTGATCGTTGTCCTAATCACAACATGTTACCCGTCACTCAAATAGATACCTTCTATAACGGGTTAACTTTAAGACATCATGATACCATCAATGCTGCTGCCGACGGGACTTTTATGAAAAGGCGACCCAAAGAGTGTTATGATCTAATCGAAAATATGACTGCTCACCACAATGATTGGGATACTTCCGCTCAAAGGAGTGAGTCATCTAGTTCTATCACTTCTTCTTCCGATCCGGAAATTATAGCACTTAAGGCTGAAATGGCGGAAATTAACAAAAATTTAATGAAAATGCTTCAAACAAACCAAGTAAAAGCAGTTACTCCTAGATGTGAAACTTATGGTGGTCCACATGCTTATAATGATTGTCCAGCCATCGTTGGCCAAACTCAGAACTTATATGCAGCGGGAGCCTATAATCAAGGTTGTAATTCTTACCAACCTCAAGGTAACCGTAATCAGCTTAGCTATCTTTCGGACAATTATCTCGGACCCCTAGGGTTTAACCAGAATCAAAACCGAAGCAATCAAAATCAAAACTACCAAAATAGGAATCAAGGAAACAATCATTAGGGGAATAACCAAGGAAGAAACCAATTCTTCCAAGGAGCTAGTCATATTCAAAACCCGCCTCCGGCTTATCAAGCACCAGCTCATCAAGCCTCGTGTTACCAAACTCCGGTTCATCAAGCCCCGATTCCTCAACCACAAGTTGTGACTACTACTGAGTTCACGAACTACATGAAGGCAAATAATGCCATTTTGAAAAACATGCAAACAAATATGACCTCATTGACAAATTCCAATATTGAGCTTAAGAATATGTTTGGTCAATTCATGAAAATGAATACCGCTTCATCCTCGGGATCAGGAACACTCCCTAGTAATACCATTACTAACCCGAGGGAACATTTGAAAGGTATTACCACCCAAAGTGGTGTTACTTATAAGGGACCCACGATTCCTACTACTTCTTCTTCTCCTAAAGTAGTGGAAAGTGAAACCGAGGTGACAAAGGACACGGTGCCTCCTACTAATAACGGAGGTACCAAAGACGTCCAACCTCCGGTTGTCCAAGTTGAAACTCAAGTACCAAATTTTGAGCCCATTGTTGCTCCCATTGTTGAGCCAGTTGAAGCTCCCGTTAGTGCTCCAAAGCCTAACCCGAAACCGTCAATTCCATATCCGTCTAGACTTAATGACCAAAAGCTCCACGAAAAGGCTAATAACCAAATAGAGAAATTTTTCCAAATCTTCCAAGATTTGCATTTTGATATTAGCTTCGCAGATGTTCTCATTTTCATGCCTAAGTTTGCCTCGACCAATAAGAGTTTGTTAAACATTAAAGAAAAATTGTTTGAATTAGCAAGAACTCCGTTTAATGAGCATTGCTCGGCGATTCTCCTCAAAAAGTTACCCGAAAAACTTGGAGACCCCGGCAAGTTTCTCATCCCGTGCGATTTTCTCGGAATGGATGTATGCGTAGCCTTGGATGATCTTGGCGCTAGCATTAACCTCATGCCACTTTCCGTGTAGAAAAAGCGTTCCTGTCCTGAACTTACTCTTACTTGTATGACTCACAAACTTGCGGACCGGTCAATTTCTCGACCGATCGGTGTCGCCAAAGATGTCTTCATAAAAGTGGGAAAGTTCCATTTCCCGGCCGACTTTGTAGTCGTTAACTTTGATGCCGATCCCCAACTTCCTCTAATTCTTGGGAGATCCTTTTTGAAAACCGGACGTGCTTTGATTGATGTTTACGCGGGAGAATTAACTCTTCGTGTTGGCAATAAAGCCGTAACATTCAATCTTGATCAAACTTTGACATACTCCTCTAATTATGATGATATATCGGTTAACCGAATCGACGTCATTGAAGTTTCTTGTGAGGAGTATTCTCAAGAAGTTCTTGGATTTTCCGTGAGTGGAAATCCTACTCCAACTTCGGATCCGATTGTTTCTACCTCTTCTCCCACTCTTACTCCCTTCGGGGATAGTGATTTTTTCTTGAGGAAACCGATACTTTCTTGGCTATTGAAGATGAGCCAATTTCACCAGAAATTGATGACTCTTACTATGATTCGGAGGGAGACATTCTTCTTCTTGAAAAATTTCTTAATGATGATCCATCATCACCACCTCTCCCTCCACATGAACTTAAAGTTGTTGAACCTAAAAACTAAAAATCTTTAATTGATGAACTACCTGAGGTCGAACTTAAGGACTTACCGCCTCATCTTGAATATGCATTTTTAGAGGGTACCAACAAATTACCCGTCATAATTGCTAAAGATTTGAAAGATGAGGAGAAAGCCACTCTCATAAAGGTTTTAAAGTCACACAAGCAAGACATTGCTTGGAAATTATCCGACATTAAGGGTATTAACCTGGAATTTTGTACACACAAGATTTTAATGAAGGACGACTTTAAACCGGCAATCTAACACCAAAGAAGGGTCAATCCTAAAATCCACGAGGTGATCAAAAAGGAGGTTCTTAAACTCCTTGATGCCGGATTGATTTACCCTATCTCGGATAGTCCTTGGGTGAGCCCCGTACATTGTGTGCCGAAAAAGGGTGGCTTTACCGTTGTTGAAAATGAAGAAAACGAGTTAATTCCTACTCGATTGGTTACGGGATGGCGTGTATGCATTGACTACCAAAAGTTAAATGACGCCACCCGTAAAGACCACTTTCCATTACCTTTTATGGACCAAATGCTTGAGAGACTAGCGGGAAACGAATACTATTGTTTTCTCGACGGTTTCTCGGGTTACTTTCAAATTCCCATCGACCCTCAAGATCAAGAAAAGACCACATTCACGTGTCCTTATGGAACGTTTGCCTACCGTCGCATGCCTTTCGGCTTATGCAATGCACCGGGCACGTTCCAAAGGTGTATGATGGCTATCTTTCACGATATGATCGAAAAAACGATGGAAGTCTTTATGGACGACTTCTCGGTCTTTGGGAATTCATTCGGAACTTGCCTCTCCCATTTGGACAAGATGCTTAAACGGTGTGAAGACACCAATCTTTGTCTAAATTGGGAAAAGAGTCACTTTATGGTCAAGGAAGGAATTGTCCTTGGCCATAAGATTTCCAAGAACGGGATTGAGGTTGATAAGGCTAAAGTTGATGTTATTGCTAAGCTACCTCATCCCACCACCGTCAAAGGAATTCGGAGTTTTCTTGGTCACGCCGGGTTTTATCGTAGATTTATTCAAGATTTCTCAAAAATAGCCCGGCCGATGACCCGTCTTCTTGAAAAAGATACTCCGTTCTTCTTCTCCAAAGAGTGTATTGAAGCTTTTCAAACACTTAAGAAAAAATTGACCGAAGCACCAATATTAGTTGCCCCCGATTGGGACCTACCTTTTGAGCTCATGTGTGACGCGAGTGATTTTGCAATAGGTGCTAAAGATACCTACGGATTCGAGTTATATCAACAAATAGTAGACATTGAGCTATAGACCATAAAAATAGCAAAGTTAGTATTATATTCTTCTTAAATACTTGTGTTAAGATTCCGCCTTATTAACACTTGATATTCTAGTCAGTGTCTCTAACATAGTTGAATTTGGATTATTCAAGTAAGCTATTGTCTTCAATGGCTATATAGATCCAAAAACCTAATGGACCTACAAGTGGTATCAGAGCAATAGAGGGTTCTGAGTAAGAGAATCACTAGAACCACAACTAACACTCACTTTTTCCGATCTTTTCAAATGTCTCAAACCATGTAATGATGAGTTCTCTCAACATCTCAGTGATGATGAAGCATCAAACCATGAAGATGCATCAGACACTGGTGCTGCACCTAAACAACAACAACAGGTGATTCCTCAAACAACTGCTTATATCAAAATCAGAACTCAATTCTGAAGAAGGAGGAGTTGTATATGGGCTATGGAGATGGAGCATTACCTTGAGTACATTGACAATGATGTTTGGAAGGTAATTCAGAATGGAAACTCCAAGAAGAGAATTTCAACTGGAAAGGATGGTGTTATTCGAATACTTCCATCAGTAACTGCTGCAGAAATTCAAGCTATTGAAAAAGAAAGGAAGGCTAAGAATATCTTGCTGATGGCCATTCCCAAGGAGCATATGAGAAGATTTCATGGAATGGATGATGCAAAAGAAATCTGGGAAGCCATCAGAACTAGGTTTGGTGGTAATGCCAAAATTCAAAGAAAACGCGAGGCTGTTTTCAAACAACAGTTTGAAGCATTTACAATATCCAGTTCAGAAGGGTTAGAATTGAAGGATATGACAGGATTCAACAATTACTTTACAGTTCGGAAGCTCATAGTGCTGAAAGTATCAACTGAGGATGCAAATCATAAGTTTCTCAGATCTTTGCCCCCAGCATGGTCCAATCTTGTAATGACTATGAGAACTAAACCAGATGTTGACACTTTATCTATTGATGATCTGTACAATAACCTTATGGTTTTTGAGCAGGAAATCCAAGGTGCCTCAAAAACATTTTCAAGTGCTCAAAATGTTGCTTTTTGTTTATAAGCAAAAGCTCTGCACTAATAAGGTTAAGTCGGTTTTACTGGTGTCCTCAGTACTTGCACTTCCTTTCTACTTCTTCAACCAATACTCCAGAAAAAGAAGCTCTTGCTGGTTTTGCTGATGAAGTTATTTATTCCCTCTTTGCCAAACATCAAAGGGTATAGGACTTGCTTCTGAAGACCTGGAAAGATGATGACTTGAATATTAAAGAGATGGACATAAACTGGCAGATAGCAATGATTGCTATTCGAATGAAGAAGTTCTATAAGAAAACATGAAGGAGAGTTCGTGTTGATGGAAAAACACATGTTGGTTTTGACAAAAAGAAGCTTGAATGCTTCAATTGTCACAACACTGGTCACTTTGCTAGGGACTGTACTAATATAATTTATTAAAATTAAATAACAAAACAGCAAAGGGGACACATGATGGAAAGAAGAAGAGAGACTCTTTTTATCAACACCAAGAAGCTAGAAAGCAAGAGAAGAATTAGATGGGATTGCTGACAATGGATGATGGTATTTTCAATTGGGGAGAACATACTAAAGATGAAGACACAAATCATGCACTCATGGCTATCAGCTCCAGTAGTGAGGTATCTTTGTGTTCTAAAACTTGCATTGATTCATACAATACCCTTAAAACACTGTGTGATGAACAAATGAATCAGTTAGGTGATCAAGAAGCACAAATACTTGCCTATAGTCAAGCTGTTAAGAAACTAGAAGCTCAACTTGTTACTTTTCAAAAACAGCAACTTTCTCTAAATGAAAAGCTTACATTTCAGGCAAATGAAATATATGAAAAAGATGAAAAGCTTAAAAAATATAGGAGAATTGGAATGAAAGCTGTAAAAGAAAAGGAACAATTGCAGAAAACATTAGATTCATGGAAAGATTCTTCCAAGAATCTTTGGAGATTAATTAATTCTGGCATGAGTTCAAGTAGTAAAATTGGCTTAGGGTATGAAATAAAATCAAATAATGAGGTTCTAAGTTATGAGGAAGAAATGAATTTTTCTGTTTTTAATTGTACAGAAGAGGACTCAGTTGGAAAACCTTTGTATAGTAGATTTATAAAAACTAATGATTTTAAAGGTGTTCCACATCCCTTAAGTGGAGATTATACTCCTAAACCACAAGAAGAAATTGATGAGTCTTTGTATGTTTATGGTAAAAAGGGACCCCAAGAGCCTGAACCCAGTGTATCAGATGATAGATCCAGTGAATGTTCTACCTGTCAATCTAATGACAGTGCAGGATCTATTGGAACTTCCTCTGAACATTCTGTTGATCTTGAATCTGAGATTTCAAGAGTACCTCAAGAAGTGAACAAATGAAAAAGGTGTGTCTGCCCCAAAATCAAAAGAGGTTGAACCTAGTTGTGTCACACACATAAAAACTCCTAGGCAATCTATCAAAGATCATGAACACCTAATGTAACAGGAAGATATTGGAATGACTTTGATGGAAGAGAACTAGGGGAAGGTTTCTCTTTCACAAAGAAGAAATGTTTTGTTGTGGTAGTCTAAGTAATTTGATCAAAGATTGTGACTACTATGAAAAGAAAATGGCTAGAGAGGCTGCACCTAAGAAACAAAGGGTTTTTAATACTGGCAATTGGGTGACAAAACCAGTATGGAATAATGCTGACAGGATTAATCATGCTAATCATTTTGTTCCTAGATCAGTAATACTCAATTCTGGTAGGCCAAATGTTAATTCTGTTAGGCCTAATGTTAATACTGTTTGGACAAATATTAATTCTATTAGGCAAAATGTTAATTCTATTTGGCCATATGTTAATACTGGTAGTTTTAATGTTAATTATGTTCGACCTAAACAGCCTAGTGACCTACCCAGTTACGTCACCCAAACTTTAGTTATTGTAAGACACAGCGTGAATAGGTTTAATCAAAGAAGTAACTTTTCTAAATAACATTCACCTGTAAGAAGACCCTTTGAAAAAAATACAGCACAAATGTCTCATTCTCATGTTGTAAAGGGAAATTGGGGATCTGCTGTTAAGACCTCAGCAGGTTATAATTGGAGACCCACTAGACCAAACTCCAATTGTAATGGTGGACCAACTTTTATTAGAACTGAGATTATAAAAGGTCCACAAGGCAGACCCAAGCCTGTACAGGCCTGGGTCCCTAAGAGAAACTAATTTCTCTTTTTCATGTGCAGGATCATCCACTCAAGAACATGGTAGATAGAGGTATATTTGATAGTGGATGCTCAGGGCACATGACAGGTAACAAGGATCAACTGGAGGATTTTGAAGAATTCAATGGGGGATCTGTTACCTTTGGAGGTAGCAAAGGCTACATAACTGGTAAAGGAAGAATAAGAGTTGGTAATTTAGATTTTGATTAATGTGGTTTTTGTAAAGAAACTAGGGACTTTTAAACTTTTCTCAATAATCATATATATTTGTGAATAAGCAGCTTTTTTTAAGGTTCTCTTTTCTATGAACTGAATGTCTTGTTGTGTCTTCTGACTTTAAGATGCCTGATGAAAATCAGATACTTCTAAAGGTCCCTAGACATCACAATATGTACAGTTTTGATATGAAGACACCTACAACTGCAAAAGGTTTTGCCTGTTTGATTGCAAAAGCCACATGTGATGAATCTAAATTGTGGCACAGGAGGTTAGGTCATATCAATTTTAAAAACCTAAACAAACTTGTGAAGGAAAACCTTGTAAGAGGTCTACCTTCCAAGGTTTTTAGAAATGACCATACATGTGTTGCTTGCCATAAAGGAAAGCAACACAGGGCCTCCTGCAAGGCTAAATTAGAAAGATTAATCACTGAGCCATTACACACCTTGCATATGGATCTTTTTGGACCTACTTCTGTAAAAAGCATTAATCATGCAAGTTATTGCCTTGTCATTACTGATGATTATACTAGATTTAGTTGGGTATTCTTTTTGGCCTCTAAGGATGAAACTAGTGGCATTCTTCAGAACTTCATTAGGCAGATTGAAAACCAGCTTAATCATAGGGTTAAGATTATTAGATCAGATAATGGCACTGAATTTAAGAATAGAGATATGCTTGAATTTTGTAGGAACAAGGGAATAAAACAAGAGTATAGCAATGCCAGAACTCTACAACAAAATGGAGTTGCTGAAAGAATGAACAGGACCCTAATTGAGGCTGCTAGGACAATGCTAGCAGACTCACTCTTACCAACTACTTTTTGGGCAGAAGCAGTCTCTACTGCTTGCTATGTTTTAAATAGGGTAAGAGTGACTAAACCTCAAAACAAAACTCCTTATGAGCTTTTGTTTGGCCAAAAACCAATTATTAGCTATATAAGACCTTTTGGGTGTCATGTTACAATTTTAGATACTCTTAGTGTGCTTGACAAGTTTGATGGAAAATCTAATGAGGGTTTCTTAGTTGGTTACTTACTAAATAGCAAAGCCTATAGGGTTTATAATTTAGTAACAAAAGTAGTGAAGTTAATTCTGCATGTCAAAATTTCTTGATGATAAACTAATTGTCAAAGGAGAGGGTATAGATGGATCCGTTTGATATGACTATCTTACTGATTTATGAATTATATTCATGTATCTTTGGAGAATCAAACTAACCCACTTGCAGGTACTTCAGAAGTAACTAACAGTGTATGTACTTCACAAACTCCAAATGCCAATGCTTCTGAGGAAAAAGATGAGGATGCAGAGCTTATTGTTGTGCCTTCAGCTGTAAAGAATACTGCAGAAAAAGTTGAGACAAGGAAGTCTTCTACAAATTCAAAGAAAAAGGAGATTTTGACCGAACCTCAAAAAGAGAAGGAGGCTTCTTCTACTAGCACTTCAGAAGATAATCCTAAGATTCTATCTTTTAGAAGAGAGTTGGAAGAAATCGCTCAAAAGCATTTAGGGACAGTACCTAAAAACAACTCTACCAGCACTCCTTCAGTTAATTCTGGTAGTGAACCAGTTAATACTAGTGAGCTTGATCCTGATGATTCAGCTATGCCAGAGCTCGAAATTTTTCACCAGTCTGAGACAGGAATTTTTGATGAGGCTTCTTATGATGAAGAGGGTGTAGTAACTGACTTCAACAGCTTACAAACAGAAATAGAAGTCAGTCCTACTCCTACTCTTAGGATTCACAATATTCACCCAAAAAGTCAAATACTTGGTGATCCTAAGTCAGATGTGCAAACTAGAAGCAAAGTGCAGCAAAAATCAGGAGCTCATGCACTTATCAGCTATTTTAAAAAGCAGCAAAGAAACAATCACAAAGATCAAATGCATTGTTTGTTTGCCTGTTTTTTATCTCAGGAGGAACCTAAAAAGATTTCTGAAGCTCTACAAGATGACAGTTTGGTTCAACCCATGCAAGAGGAGTTGTTACAGTTTAAGCTGCAACAGGTATGGGTTCTTGTAGATCTACCTCAAGGAATGAGGAATGGTACAAATTGGGTCTATAGAACATTAAGAGATGAAGAGACTGGTGGTTGTCAGAATTAAGGCATGATTGTGGCCCCAAGGGATACAAGCAGGAAGATGTATTGACTTTGATGATGGTTTTTTGCTCTTGTGCAAAGTATTGGAAGCTATCAGGTTATTTTTAGCCTTTGCCATCATTTATGGGGTCTCATTGTATACCAATATGGCTGTATAAAAGTGCCTTTTCTGTATGGTACTATAGATGGGAAGAGTTATGACTCACAACCTCTGGCTTTGTTGATCCTGTTCACCATAAGAAGGGTTTATAAGGTTGGTCAAAGCTTTGTATGGACTGCATCAAGCTTATAGAGCTTGGAATGTACTTATCAACATTTCTAGAGGAAAGCATGGATATAAGAGGGTACTTTTGACAGACTTTATTTATTTAAAGGGAAAGTAAGATATCATGTGGGTTCTAGTGTATGTTGATGATATCCATTTTGGATCTACAAAAAAGTCTTGGTCGTGATTGAGTTTGAAGCCTTGATGAAAAAAGCAAGATTTCAGATGAGTTCTATGGGTGTGAAACTCATATTTTTCCTAGGATTTCAAGTCATAACAGAACAAAGAAGGTATTTCATATCTCAGGCAAGTATGTAGCTGTGATACTCAGAAATTTTGATCTTGTAAATGTAAAAACTTCAATAACCCCCATGGAGACCAAAGTGCATGTTTTTTTTTTTCTAACAAAAGATGAGAAGCTGTTAGATGTGGATAATATACAATTATACAATCAAACTGATAGGTTCTCTCATGTAATTAACCGCCTATAGGCATGATATAATGTTTCTGTTTTAGTATGTGCTTGTTTTGTTTTCAGGTCACCTCCCAAGACTTTACTCTCAATGCTGTGAAGAGAATCTTTAAGTACCTTAGGGCAACCAATTTGGGCTTATGGTATCTAGAGACATCACCTTTTTTGACCATGGGATAGCTTTCTCTGTTAGTGTATTATGGTGAGGTCAAACCTTGACTAGAAATCCACAAAGGTGGTTGTCAATTTCCTTGGACAAAAGGACTTATCTATGGGTCTATGCACAAAGATAAAGAAACCAGACCTTAGTGGCTACTTCTAAATGAAGTGAAATATGTAGCTGCTGCAATTGATGTGGACAAGTATTGTGGGTTCAAAATCAACTGCTGGACTATGGTTTCAATTTCATGAATACCAAAATCCACATTGATAATGAAAGCACAATTTGCATTGTGAAGAACCCAGTGTATCATTCCAAGACAAAGCACATCGAGATACGCCACCATTTTATACGAGATTGTTATGAGAAGAAGCTCATTAGGGTGGAGAAAATTCACACAGACTTAAATGTAGCTGACCTATTGACCAAACCTTTTGATGGACCAAGGTTTAATTTCTTAGTGGTTAGTATTGGTATGATAAACCCATAGCTACATTTAAGGGGAGGCTTAGTTATATAGTTTGTATAATTCTGGTAGTTAGTTTAACTAAATTTTGGCTTAAGTAGTATTAATTCTGGTAGTTAGTAGTATTAATTCGGGTAGTTAGTTTAAGTTAAATTCTGGTTTATACAAACTCCTGCAGCATGTTTTTCTTTGTTTTAGACTAATTCTTGCAGGAATAGCATGGATTTGCAGATGTGAGGAAGGTGTGATAAGGTCTTTGTTTTGTAAGTCTTCAGTAAATACTTAATTCTGGTTGAAAAAGAGTTAATTCAGGTTGAAACATACTTAATTCTGGTTGACCAAAGTTAAGTCTGGTAGTGTTAATTTTAATTTTGGTAGGTTACCGTTAGTGCTGGTTGCGGGAAAATTGATTTTTGCTGTTTAAACACTGTTTAAATGTTACCGTTATAGATTTTTACGACGCTATTGTCGTTAACAGAGAAGCTATATATAGATACAATTTGATTTCTTTTTCATACTTATCTTTTATTTACTCTCTCCCTCTTATTAAAGTAAAAATCTTCTTTATCTTTACAAAGGATATCTTCAATTTTTTACCAGCATCTAGAACCTTACTCGTAACTAAACCCAGTAATTTTCAGTCCACATCACTACCTTTTATTGCAACTTTCAAATCATAGCTCAATTAAAATACTGCGACAAACATAATCTAGTGGGATTTTTACGCAAACCTGACGAAAGTGTAGGGTTTGCAGAGATAGTGGATTTTCTAAGAGGTTCCAACCTCAGGTATGCTTTAACTAATAATCCTACTATCCATGATTCCCTAGTCAAACAGTTTTGGCAGACTGCTATTACGGATGGGACTCTAGAATTACATGCAACTATTGATACCACTGGGTATACAATCACTGAGGCATCTATTAGAGATAAGCTTCAATTAGTAGATGCTTCAGGGATTACAATGTTGCCAAATAATGAGATTTTTGAGGGAATGGGGCAAATGGGGTATCCTACTGACGGGAAGAATTCACAACAATATTCATAATATCTTAAGAAATGATTTGATCCAAGAGTCGATCATTTTCAATCAAAAATTATTTCTTTTGAATTTCAAAGCACTGTTTGTCTACATGATACTGTTGAACAACAACTTCCATCTGGTTAAAAACTGTTTGTACTTCTGTTACCTCATTTAAAAGATCTTTATCAAAAACATTGAATATGTCTTTTAAGGTCTTTACAAATGGAATTATTTCTTTTTGAAAAACATCTTTAGTGTTTTTAAACCCCCCATTCCCCTTCTGTTAAAGCATCGGGCGTGATCTACTTTTTTACCATATTCTCAAATTGGCCAAGATGGTATTTAAGCTTTTTAAGGCTTGTATTAACCAGGCTTTCCTTAGGAAGTTCCCGAGGAGCCTCAATTTTGACAAGCGAAGAAGCAGATTGGTCAGTATTAGGGTGTGAAGTTTGTAACTGGAAAGCTTGTTCATCAAACAGTTCTTGTTGTGGGACAAAATGTTTACCAAAATCTTTAGATAATCGATTTAACTCAGCATGATTAATTGGTTTAATGTTAACTTTCTTTTCTAAGACTATTGGATCACTTTGTTTTAAAAGCATTTTGGATCGACTCTCTTCCTTAAGCATCAAAGTCTCTTTAGAATCAACAATTGAAATCACATTGGTTTCCTTAGCAATAACACTACCATCATAAAGCATTGGCCTAATCTACTAAGCTTTCTTAAGATAGAAAGGATTTTGAAAACCAATAGCTTGTTTCAGGTTGTTATCATAGAAAACTTGTGGTGTCGTTAGCATGTGCACAATTTGCGCGGATTGACCCATTTTACAAACAATATTGTCCACTTCTTTAACTTTCTTTTCCAAATCAATTTCTTTATCAATATTCTTAGCTTTATTTTCCTTGGGTTCGTTTTTGAAAACATTAAATGTTTTTGTTAACAATTCCTTTTCCTTTGATTGTTCAGAAAGAGTTTGTTTAATATAGTTAATTTCTTTTTCAAAATCTACAAACTGTGCATTTTTCTCCTGAATATTAGATATGTATGAGATATTATACAAAGAAATGTAATATCTTTATGCATTATGTAAAGCATGGTTAGTGTTATAACCTTGGTCAATAAAAGGAACCCGACGTGGCATAGTTAGGGATATCAGTTCAATATACATCTCATATAATCATATCTCATAGTTAGTAATCTGTAATCACTTAAAGCAGATTAATAGAAATCAAAGTTTAGTATTCATTGTTCATTCTAATACTATTGTGTAGATTCCGCATATACAATTAGTATTCATAGTCAGTGTTTCTATATAGTCAATCTGTATTTATACAAGTTGGCTATCACCCTTAGCAGGCTGCAAAGATCTGTTCAGTTTGGGACTCACAAGTGGTATCAGAGCCTATGAGAAACTCTGAGTAAGAAGAACAAAAACCAGTTATAAATCTCTATCTTACAAAATAAATCATGTCTGGTTCACAAGATGAAATTCCACCACCACCATCATCTCATCACAAACACCACCATCACAACAAACTCCTCATACTGTATCAACCATCAAACTTCCTAATACTCAAAAAGGGAGAATACGATATATGGGCCATGAAAATGGAACATTATTTGGCCCATACATACTATCCAATCTGGGAAGTTATACAAAATGGGAATGGTCCTGTATCAATCACCACAGATACATAAGGTCAAATCAAGGTTCTGCCTCCAATGACTGCAGAAGAGATCCTAGCCAGAGAAAGAGAAAGAAAAAGCTAGACCCACTTTGCTTATGGCTTTACCCGACGATCAATCTTGCTAAATTTTCATATGATTGACTGATGCAAAGAGATGTGGGATGCCATCATCCAGAATTGGTGGAAAAATGACGAATCAAAGAAGATGCAGAAGAATATCTAAAGCAACAGTTTGAAGGCTTCTTTGTAACAACTCCAGAAGACTGCAAAAGGTGTATGACAGGTTCCAATGTCGTCTGATTCATTAGAGAATCAAGGTGCATGAGTTTCCACTGAGGATGCAAATCAGAAATTCCTTAGATCTCTACCTTTGCCTGGTCTTAAGTTTCCTTAATCATGAGGACCAAGCCAGGAGTGGACAGTCTCAGCTTTGATGATCTGTATAATAATCTAAGAGTCTTTGAGAATGATGTAAAAGGCTCTACTGCATCATCCTCTAGCACGCAAAATGTGGCATTTGTCTCTGAGAACACCAGTAGTACTAATGATGTTAGTACCGCTTATAGTGTAACTAATACTTTCTGGTCGCAAAACTCATAGTATGAACAAACTTCATCATACTCCTTACTTGCAAATCAATCCAGTTGCCCTCAATTGGATCATGAGGACTTGGAACAGCTTGATGAATTTGACTTAGAAGAAATGGACTTGAAATGGCAGGTGGCCATGATTTTGATGAGAATGAAAAAGTTCTACAAAAAGACTTGTAGAAAGCTACAATTTGATGCAAAAGAACCGGTTAGTTTTGATAAAACCAAAGTCGAGTTCTACAATTGCCACAAGACAGGCAATTTTGCTAGAGAGTGTAGAACTAAGGGAAATCAAGATAGTAGGAGGAGAGATTGCTTGTAAACTCTAGGCAATAAGGATGGGAGAACGATCAGGTTAACATGAAGACTCTAAATCATTGGTGACCATTTGATGGAGAAGGTGTATGATTGACCAGTCACTCAGAAAAAAAAGAAGATTATGCTTTGATGCTTGAACAGCTCAGCCCAGACACAGAGTAACTTCCTGTTCAAATGAGTGTAAAGAGTCTTATGATAAACTTAAAAAACTATATGATGCACATAGAGAATAACTTAGTGATGCAAGCATAGAAATAAAGGCATATACTCAAGCTCTAAAGAAAGTTGAAGCACAATTAGTTGCTCATCAACAAGGTCAACTTTGGTATGAAGAAAAGATAAGGTTTATGAAAATACCGATAGATATAAAACAATGTCCTAACTATACCATAAGAAACTATGATAAGCTTAAAAAGAAAAAGAAGATTTAAAGCTTAAAGTAGCGAAAAAAAAAAATGGCACAACTCTTCTAAAAATCTTGGTAAACTGCTTAATACCCAAATGAGTGCTAAATGATAAAAATGGCTGAGTATGGGATCCCACAGATACATGCATTTTGAGTTTATGAAATGAAGTTTTTACAAATTGTAATTTATGAATAAGGAAAGTGAGTGGAAAAACAACTTTGTATGAAAAATATGTTACAGCAGAAGGAATGCATGCTGTACCCCCACCCATGATAGGGAATTACATGCCATCTGGACCTAATGTAGAAATAGATTACTCTCAATTTACATATGGTCCAAATCAGTCTCAACCTAGTGAATCTGAAACCCAAACCAGTGACTTTGATATAATGTGAATCAAATTGTAGTGTTGAACCACCAGTACAATCTCCACCACCTATAACTGCTCCTATCCCTGCATCTACACCTACACCTATCCCTGAAACTGACCCTGAACCTATGGAGCACACTTTTGAGGAACCATCCCCTGCACACCAACACTTCTCACCCCCACAAGAGCATGCCCAAGGACAGATGACTGTGGATGATTTGCTTCAATTAGTTCCTCAATTAATGACAAGAGTTGATAGTCTGGAAAAGGATCTCAAGCAAACCAAGCTGACAATGGGGAGTGCTATTGTGAAGTTGGTCAAGAAGGTGAAGAAGCTGGAAGGTATTTTGAAAAGGAGAAATGTGGTCTTATCAGACTCTGAAGAGGAAGAACCTGAGGCTCAGGGGAGGAAAAGTCAAGATGATCCTCTAGTTTCTTTGGTACAAGGGCTGGTTACTCCTTCTAAGACTACTGTCAATGCTTCAGGGGAGGAACAAGTTGAAGACATAAGCCCTACTACATTAGAAGCAGCTAAAACTCTCTCCAGGGTTGCTTCTCAAAAGCCAAAGTCAATAGATAAGGGAAGGAGGTATAAGAGAAGGAAAGAGACTAAGGGAAAGAAGGTTGTCACTAGCTTGGATTTTCAAGAAGAAGTTAGTACTGGGTATGCTGAAGGAGTTAATACTGGCAGTATTAAAGTTAGTACTGTTAGTGGACAAGTTAGTACTGACAGTATTAAAAAGTCCATTCCTTCCCCTGATAAAGGCCAAAGAGAAGGAAAAGCTCCTATGATCATTGAAGAAGCTCCTAAGAAGACTAAGGAACAAATTCTACAGGAGGAAGCTAGTCTCGCTGAAGCTATCAGATTGGATACTTTGGAGAAAGAAGAAGAGGCTAAACAAGTACACTTGGATTCTCTCTTAGCACAAAGACTTGCAGAAGAAGAAGAATTAAATGAGCAACAAAAGAAAAGAAGAGCTCAAGTTCAATTTGAAGCTCAGCATTACACGGATGAAGATTGGGATCTTATTAGAGCAAAGATTGAAGCTAATGCAGAGTTGTCAAAGAGTGTGCTAGGAAGTGGCTTACAAGGAGAAGACTTTGCAAAGAAGATGGTTGAACTAGTAAATCAAAGGAAGAAACACTTTGCAGAGGAAAGAGCAAGAGCTAAAAGAAATAAGCCCATGACCCAATCACAGCTGAGAACATATATGATGAATTACTTGAAGAATCAGGGGACATGGAAGCTGTCTCAGCTGAAGAATTTAAGTTTTGAAGAAGTAAAAGAAGAATTTGATAAGCTGGTGAAGCAGGTTGAATCTTTTGCACCTATAAACTTTGAAGCTACAAAAGATAGTCTGAAAAGATTTGGTAAAGAACTTCAAACAAAGACTTCAAAAAGACTAAAGAGTGATGAAGCAAAAGATGATGAGTCTACCAAGAAGACTGGAAAGAGGAGGAAACAGATAGCTAGGAAAGGATTACATTCTGACAAGACTGATGAGGATGAATCTGAAGCTAGTAAAGATGCTGATCCTATTTCAGGTACTAATATTCCTATTAATCCTGTTCCTGTGGCTATAAAACCCCCAAGTATAGCTACTTATAAGATCATCAAGCAAGGAAAGGAAGGTGTGTACCAAATTGTTAGGGAAGATGGAACTGATATAGTGTACATAAATTTTGGAGCTATGCTGAAGGACATAACTAGGGATGATCTTACTGAATTATATAGGATTATCATGAATAGATATGGTATGAATAGACAAGAGGATGAGCTTAAGAAGGTGCTTTGGGAATATTTAAAGAATATGTTTGAGGCACCCCTTAGTACAGATCCTATTTGGAGTTTATTAGGTCAATAAAGAATCATAAGTTGGAGATATTATAATACCTGCAGAGTACATTGCTTAAACTTAGAGTCATCAGATATTTATATGTTTACTGAAAGAAAATATCCTTTATCTGCTGAGGTATGCAAAGCTATGTTAGATAAAAAGCTTCAAGGAGGAAAACCAAATGAGGATTGTTATAAACTTTTGAAAATGATGGAGAAGCAAGCTGGCATTAGGAAGTAATGAAGATTGATAAGTTAGATATCTAGAATGGAGATGAGGAGAACAACACTTGGTGGAGGTGCTATGCACTAACACAACAAATAGTTTTCAGTCCACCATGTCTAACAGACATAAGGACTAGCTAGTCCAGGAGCAAACGGCTCTTGGTAAAGACTTCTCAAATCCGTTAATGGCTGACAATTTGCTAAAAATTGTATGGTTATCAACTCACCATATTTGTTTATTAAAGAGTTGGCTAGCCCACAAGTTTATGGATTATGGTAAAGGCTTTGGAAAAACCATAACTAGTCCATGAGAAGATAAATTGCAAATCCATATTAGTTGTACACTTTACCAAAAAGTAGGATGGTTACATCAACTCTACCAGTTTTCATGTAAAAGAGTTGATATGGTAATCAATTCCACCATGGAATTTACCTTTTTAGGTGCCAAAGGATTGACTAGCCCCTGAGCTAAACAGCTACAGAGTAAAGGACATAGCAAATCGTTTTTATGGCTTGTAATGGTTTCGCCAATAAAAAACCCTATGGTATTCTACTCACCAATGTTTCATGTACTCTGGGATAGAAATGGTTTTCCGTCCAACCATGGACATGCTCCTTTTGGTGGCCAAAAGGACTGACTACTCCAGAGTAAATCGGCTAGCTGGTAAACAGACATTCAAATCATTTAATAGTTTCAAATGATACACCTCTCCAGGGAGTTAACACACCTGGAAGTGATGAGAATAGTCTGAAACTATATGATTTGATTGCTGATATGAAGGGTTGCTAAAAAGTTTTTGAAGAATTGTGGCAGCAAAGATAAAAAAGAAATAATTTGAAGAATTGCAACTCAAGAATAATTTGAAGAGTCTATTTTACTAACAATCCTCAGAATCTCAAATGGAAAAACACTTGATGAAAGAAACTGAAGTTCATAAGTGAAGATCATAGTTAGGGGAGGATTGTTAGGGAAATAGATTGTTAAAGGACCTTATACTGGTAGTATAACAGTTAAGTCTGGTAGTATTAGTTAGTTCTGGCAGAGTATATAGTTATGTCTGGCTTAGTACTAAGTTAAGTCTTGGCTAGTATATAGTTAAAGTACTGATCGTTATTTTAGTTAAGTCTGTGTATGTAACAGAATAGAGTAATAGTTATCTTAGAGATATTTTAGGAGATATCTTAGGAAAGGATATGCATTATCCTTTCACACGTTTTGTAAAGCCTACTAGGGTTTTCCTTGGTGTATAAAAGGAACCCTACGGCATAGAGTTTCATATATGTAATAGAAGAATTGAAGCTTAATAGAAATCAATAGCAAAATTAGTATTATTGTTCTTCTTAATTCTTGTGTTAAGATTCCGCATTAACACTTGATATTCATAGTCAGTGTCTCTCACATAGTTGATTTGAATTTATTCAAGTTAACTATTGTCTTACAATGGCTATATAGATCCAACATAAGGACCTATAAAAAGTTCCTTCCTTTATGGCAAAATTGATGAGGAGGTCTATGTGTCTCAACCACCAGGTTTTATAGATCCTAAATATCCCCAGAAGGTCTACAAAGTAGTAAAAGCTCTCTATGGTTTACACCAAGCTCCCAAATCCTGGTATGCTACTTTATCTACTTTCTTGTTGAAGACTGGATACAGAAGAGGAACTATTGACAAGACTCTTTTCATTAAGAAGGACAAACATGATATCATATTAGTACAAGTTTATGTGGATGATATCATATTTGGTTCTACAAAGAAATCTTGGTGTGATGAATTTGAGGCCTTAATGCAGAGTAGATTTCAGATGAGCTCTATGGGAGAGCTCACTTTCTTTCTTGGATTACAAGTCAAACAGAAAGAAGATGGTATCTTTATAAGTCAGGATAAGTATGTTGCAGAAATCCTGAAGAAGTTTGACTTTATCAGTGTTAAAACTGCTAGTACACCAATTAAGACCCAGAAGCCTTTAGTAAAGGATGAGGAAGCCAGTGATGTGGATGTACATCTTTATAGATCCATGATTGGTTCTTTAATGTACTTGACTGCTTCTAGGCCTGATATTATGTTTGCAGTATGTGCTTGTTCTAGGTTTTAGGTCACTCCAAAGACCTCCCATCTAAGTGCTGTTAAGAGAATCTTTAGGTATCTAAAGGGCAAACCAAAACTGGGCCTTTGGTATCCTAGAGTGTCCTCATTTGACCTGGAAGCCTACTCAGATAGTGATTATGCTAGAGCAAATCTTGATAGGAAATCCACAATAGGAGGTTGTCAATTTCTTGACAGGAGACTTATTTCTTGGCAATGCAAAAAACAGACAATTGTGGCTACTTCTACTATAGAGGCAGAATATGTTGCTGCTGCAAATTGCTATGAGCAAGTTTTATGGATTCAAAATCAAATGTTGGACTATGGGTTCAATTTCATGAACATAAAGATCTACATTGATAATGAAAGTACAATATGCATTGTCAAGAATCCAGTATATCACTCTAAAACAAAGCATATTGCCATTAGGCATCACTTCATCAGGGATGCTTATGAGAAGAAACTTATACAGGTGCTTAAAATCCACTGATATGTGCTTAATTACACATACCATTCTCTATTAATAACGGACTTAAAAGACTAAAAACATACCAAAAATACATTGTATTTGTATGTTTTGCATTTGTATTGTGCAGGAAACGGATATTCAAGAAAAGGAACAAAAAGAAAGCCAAAAACACCCAAACCAAGCACGGGATGGAAAAGACAAGTTCAATACCGAAGCCAAAGTCAGTCAAAAGTCAGGCACATGAAGAAAATACAACTTAAGGGACTAAAACTGCCAAGCCTCAAGTTGTATTAATAAAATAACAAGACAAGGGTCAAAGTTGCAAACCGGGCAGAGATTACATTCAAGTTATATAACTTGAGGGGATAAAACTGCCTACTTACCCATAAAGCCATCTTTCCCGCCCCATCAAAAACCCAGGTACAACTTGGGTGTCTTCCCATACCTCCCTCCTGCAAATCCACTCGACACCCTAGCCAAAATCATTTCAACCACCCTACTATTTCCCCCCAGCTGTATAAAATCCATGTTGGCAATCCCTCTCCATTCCCAAAAGCATTTCGATGGCTGAGATTGTCTCCAAAGAAGCTCAAAAGAAATCAAAGGCTGGGATTTGCTTTAGATTCCCCTCACACAACAAGCACACTTCGTTTTTGCTCTCCAAAAGAAGCACAAGCTGCAAGTCCAAGACTTCGGCTATAAATAAGAGCCTTTTGTAAGCCTTTGAGGCAACTAGTTTTTAATTTTTAATATAACTTAGCTTATTTTCAGTTATTTACAGCTTTTGCTTTCAGCTTTGTAACATTTCCAAGTTTTAATGCAAATTTAAGTTTTTAAGTCAATTTACAATACCAGTGTTAAGTTTCTTAATCATATTGTTTTGTGTTCAAAAAGCTCTCACCACAGCTTACTTATAAGCTGTTTTCATTAAGTAAAAATAAAAAGTTAAGTAGTTAAGAGAAAATCACAAATATCACTCTCAAATATACCACAGCTTATGTTATGGATGATAAGCCAGTTCTGGATGGGCTTATGGACTCTCACTAGCTTGTTTTATACAAGCTAGAGCTTGTAGATTCTTGATTTGACCCTGTTTTGAGCAAGGGTGTTGTAAGTTTCTCTTTTTCTTACTTTACTTATTTACTGCAGAAGTGCTTATTGTGCTTATTTATTACTTATGTTTACTTATTTATGCTTTATCAGTATGTCTAGTGCTTATTTTGCTTAGTACTGTTAGTTTATTTGATAGTACTGCTAGTTTTGAGTTAACACTGCTAGGCCAGTTCAGCTTATTTAAGTGCTTATTCTTAATTAAAATTGCTTATAAGTGTCTTATTTTGTTAATAGATAATCTGTTTTTAATTAGTTTGAAAGAAAAATGATTTTTAAGGGGTATTTTCAACTAGCAGTACTAACCTTAAGTTAGTACTGCTAGTTCACTTTTGGAGCAGTACTAACTTTAAGCCTAGCAGTACTAACTTTAGCCTAGCAGTACTAACTCCAAGTTAGTACTGGTAGTTAAAACTGTTAGTTCTGTTAGTACTGTTAGTCCATTTCTGCTCATTAGCTTATTGTTTCTACTTATTTAAGATAGGTTTAGCTTTTTAGAGTAGATTAAGCCTATTTTAGTTTACTATCTTCAGTAGAATTTTATTTGCCTTTTCAAAAATAATTTTAAGAGTTTATCAGTTTTAGTTTTCTAGCTTATTTATCATTATAGTCTATTCTGGTTGCTTATTCTTGTGTTTAAGTGCTTATCTTGGGTAGTTAAACTTCTGTTTTAGCTTATTTGTTTATTTCTTGTGTCTTTGAGTCTTGTTAGCCTAGCAGTACTAACCTTAAGCTAACAGTACTAACTTTAGCCTAGCAGTACTAACTCCAAGTTAGTACTGGTAGTTAAAACTGTTAGTACTGTTGTTAGTACTGTTGTGTTTATCTTGTTTAATTTAGCTTAATTGCTTTTTGTATTTGGTTATTTAGAGTTAGTTTAGCCTATTTTGATTTGTTTTAAGTTTATTTGAGCTTATTTGTGCTTTAGTGTAAAAGTTTTAAGCGTTTTTGCCTTTTCTAGTTTTGATTCTTATCCCAGCTTATTTTCTTTGCTATTTTTATGTGCTTTTGCTTATTTTTATCAGTTTTAGTGCCCAATCATTCCTTGTGACATTCAAACACAAATCATCAATCGTCTTGCGATTTTCCATCTCTAGCCTCGTTGGGACATAACGACCCGGGAACACTCTATACTGCTTCCGGATTCATTGCTCTCGCGAATCTTGATCCTTGTGTTTATTTATATTTATATATATATATATATATATAAAGGATTAGTTTTTGCGAGTCAAATTTTGGCGCCGTTGCCGGGGAGGCTGTGAAACGATTATCGTTACTTTTGATAATTTGTATTTATCTGTTAATATTTTCTTTACAAAAACATAAAAAGTACAAAAATATTTTTCAAATTTTTTTTTATAATTATCATACAAAAGCCAAAGAAAAATCAAAAATATAAAAAAATTGTCCATAAAAATATATAAATAAAATAAACTCCAAATTTATCAATTGTTCCTAACGTGTGGAACAATACAAATTTCCCAACTCGAATCAAAGATTTAAAACTTACCAATTGTGTCGTTTACAAGGTACGGCTCATCTCAAAAAGAAATACAAACTATAAAGTGGGTATAAGGAGGGTTGTTCCAAGGAACTACGACCCGAAAGGAGAAATAAGCTTCGCGCTATTCCTACTCCTCCGCTCACCTGATTGTATTGCTTTTTGGGAGCTACCGTGAAGTATTCTGATTATTTGGGTTCAAGTTGTCTAGTTTTAGGTTCCTGTCCGTTTAAAATAGATTGTGAATAAACTAAAAAACCAAAAATACTCTTCTTGTTCTCTATTTTAGTGCATGCGCACTCGTTCTCAAGCTCGTCGTCTACGTCAACAACAACTACATCAACAACAAGTTCCTCCGAATCTTGTTGAACTTCCCATAGTTACGATGGCTGATAATCGTACTATGGCAGAATTGCTCCAGGCTCCCACCGAGGGATACGAGGACGCAATTGTTGTTCCTGAAATCGAGGCAGCAAATTTTGAGATCAAGCATGGGTTACTAACTCTTGTCCAGAACAAGCAGTTCTTCGGACATGACAAAGAGGACCCACATGCCCACATCCGTTACTTCAATAAAATCACCTCTACTTTGAGATATCCTAATGTCCCGACCACATCAATTAAGTTGATGCTTTTTCCTTTCTCTCTCGAGGGGGCAGCCCGGATATGGCTTGAGAAAGAACCCCCTCGATCAATTCAGACATGGGATGACCTCGTTGCTAAATTCATCAATCAGTTTTTCCCACCTTCTAAAACGACAAATCTTCGGAACGAAATTACCAATTTCAAACAAAGATTTGATGAGTCGTTTAGTGAGGCTTGGGATCGATTCAAAGATCTTCTCCGAGCATGTCCACATCATGGATTCTCGGAGCTTCACCAACTTGATACATTTTACAATGCCTTAAATGTTAATGATCAAGACTCTTTGAACTCCGCCGCAGGTGGTAACTTTTTGGACAAAAGGCCCGCTGATTGCTCAAGCATCATCGAGAGCAAGTCCAAAGTTCGTCACTCCCGAAGCAAAGCCATTGTTGCTAAAGTGAGTACGAGCGCTTCCACCTCCGGAGTATCTCCCGATGTTGCTGAATTGAAAGATATGGTTAGAGCTCTACTTCTCGACAAGCAGACATCTCCAGTTCCAGCTCCCGCTCCCGTAAAAGCGGTTGAGCAAAGTTGTGTTACCTGCGGTGGTGCCCACTCATATCGTAATTGTCCGGCTACCGATAGCAACAATTACCGAGATAACATCCAAGAATACGTCTCGCAAGCAGCCGCAGCAAATTTCAACCAAGGAAATTCCGGTTACCGTCCGCCACCGATGGCAAACCAAATCAGACCACCCGGTTTTCCTCCCATGCAACACAACATTGCAACACAACAACAAAGCCTACAATCAGAATCGTTGGAACCAAGAACCATAACCGTGGGTAAAATGGCTTACAACCAGGGTCAAATCACCAACAGACCCACAGGTTCATCTACAAGCCCCAATGTTTCATTCCTAACCGGTTTTATAAACACACACCTAGGATTACCAAGCTACGGCTCAGCAAGCTTCGGGTGTGTCAAAAACTGTTTTGAGAGCTATGTCATGGCTATTGTGGCGGTTGTGCAAATATGCAAAACCAGATGTCCAATCATAACCGACTTGCTCACCAAAATAGTAAATTCCAACCAAGCTTCTACTTCAATGCGGGTTCACTCTTCTAGCAAATCACCTTGCTAACCGATAGGGTGAATTGAAAGCATCACCCAGAGCGGTGTTTCATATGATGGACCTCAAATTCCACCGCCGGTGGTGGAAGTTGAAACCGAGGTAACAAAGGACACGGTGCTTCCTAATGAAAGTACCAAAGACGTCCAACCTCCAATAGTCAATGATGATGACCAGTTTGTCATGCCTAGAAACCAAAAACGACTTTTCCATATTCAATCTAGGGTAAACAAGGAGGAAAATCATCAAAAAGGATGACCTTTTAGCTTGAATCATGGAAATTTTGAATGTACTACTCGAGCTGAGCTTCGCAGAGAGAGATAGACTCTTGACACTCATGCCTTAAGTTGCACAATGTTCAGAAAGCTTTTGAACAACAAAGATAAGATCTTGGACTTAACCAAAACACCGGTTAATGAAAATTGCTCAGCAGTCATCCTAAAGACATTTCCCGGAAAATTAGGAGACCCGGGTAGATTTCTGATACGTTTGTGATTTTCACAGAGTTGGGATGAATTGCTTAGCCTGGACCGATCTAGGTGCAATGCATCATCTCATGCCACTTCCGTTTTTGAAAGCTTAATCGCAAGGTCTGACCAAAACTAGGGTTGGTTCTCGAAGTAGTCCGACCGTATCAATCTCCATTCCCAACGGCATAGCGAGATGTTTTTGTGAAGGTTGGAACCGTCTATTTCCAGCCGATTTTGTAGGTAGTTGACGTATGATGCCGACCCTAGAGTCCGTTGATTTTAGGATGTCCAGTCTTAAGAACGGCAAGAGCTCTTGATTGATTGTACACGGTGAAGAGATGACCTTTAGGCACATGATCGACAAATCCGTGACTTTCAATGTAGGTTGATTCGAAAAATATTTCTCCTACAATGCCATGGAATCAGTTAACCAAAGGTCGACTTTATTGATTTAGCGTGCGAGGAATATTCTCAAAGAAGTTTTAGGATTCTCGAAAAGTATTAGCAATGGAAATTCACTCCTTACTTTGAACAAATTGTTGATACACTTTCTCCCACCTCACTCCATCAAGGGTATTTAGAAGTAGTGATTTCATTCTCGTAGAAATCGAGGGGAAACTTTCTGATACTTGTATAAGTTAGGAAGTGAGATGATGTCCGAATGTGATCCCGAGATGACATTCTTCTTCTGAAGCTATCCTGAATAGTGAGCTTGATCCTCCACCCACTTAATAACCATGCAATTTATTTTTCCTGAGGTTTGGCAAAGAACTTAAGATTTGTGAAGCCAAAACCATTGGTACACCAATTGGATGAACTCCCCGAGGTCGAGCTCATGGACTACCTCCAACTCGAATATGCATTTTTGGAAGGTGACAACAAGTTACCAGTATAAATGCTTAAGATTTTGAGTGTCGGGGAGTAAGCCGCTCATATTAAAGGTGTTGCTATTCCCACAAGCGAGCAATCGATTGGAAACTCTCCGGATATCATGGTTTTAACCCGGGACATTTTGTAATTCAAATTTCTAATGGAGTGGACTCACACCAGCGGTCCATCATCAAACGGAAGGGGTAAACTCCAAAAATCCACGATGTAATTAAAAAAGGAAGTTGAAAAACTTTTAATGCTGGATTATTTACCCTATCTCGGATAGTCCTGGGTAAGACCGGTACACTGTGTACCATAAGAAAGGTGGTTTACCGTAGTTGAGAATGTGCATAAATGAGTTAATCCTACTCGTTTAGTTACGGCCGGATGGCGGGTAGGAATTGACTACCGGAAAATTAAATGAGCCACCCGAAAGGACCATTTTCCAATTCTACCATTCAGGACCATTGGCTCGAGAGGCTTGCGGGGAAAACATATAACTATTGTTTTCTGAGATGGTTTCTCGGGTTATTTTCAAATAAACCCATCGACCAAATGATGGTAAAGGACAACATTTTAATTGACCATACGGAACGTGTGCATTAGACGGCGCATGCCCTTTGGCCTCTGCAATGCACCAGGTACATTCAGAGAATGTATGATGGCATTTTCTTCCTACGACATGATCGAAAAAACGACGGAGGTATTTATGGATGACTTTTCAGTTTTTGGAAGTTCTTTCTCTACATGCATAACCCATTTGGAAAAGATGCTTAAGCGGTGTGAAGACACCAATTTAGCTCTAAACTGGGAGAAAAGCCATTTCTTGGTTAAGGTGGCCATTGTTCTTGGTCACAAATCTCCAAGTCGGGATATATGAGTCGATCGAGCTAGATTGACGTTATCGCAAAGAGCTCCCTCACCGGACAACTAATGTCAAAGGACATCCGTAGTTTTTTGGGCATGCCCGGGTGTTTAGAAGTTTATCCAGATTTTCATCAAATAAATTTTACCCGTCCCCTGGACCCATTTGCTTGAAAAAGAGGACTCCGTGTTATTTCTCCAAAGAGTGTATTGAAGCATTTATACAACTTGCAAAGAGAATCTAACCGAAGGCTCCAATTCCTTTTGCCCCAGGACTGGAATGAACCATTTGAAACTTATGTGCGATGCAATCGATTTCGCCTTAGGTGAAGTCTTGGTGGCGGCAACGTCATGAGAAACGTTTCAGCCATTACAAATATGCAAGCAAAACAATGAATGAGGCGGAAATCACGTTACTCACAACAGAGAATGAAATGTTGGCTGTGGTGTACGCATTCGAAAAATTCCGATCTTACCTTGTCTATGAACAATCTGCACTGTGTATACGGTTTCATTCCGCCGTAAGTATCCTTTGCAAAGAAAGATTCTAAGGCGAGATTACTCCGGATGGGTTCCTGCTCCTTCAAGAGTTCGACTTTTGATGTAGTTGACACAAAAAGGTGCTGAGATCCAGCAGCTGAATCATCTAGTCACAGATTAGAGAATACTCACGACGGATATGAGCTCGATCCAAAGGAGATAAATGAAAAGTTTCTCTGGAAACCCTTTGTTCGATTGCTGCTCTTGATTCTAGTAACCCAGGGTTTGCTGACATCGCAAACTTAACCAAGCGGAAATTGTGATCAAAGGATGTCAACCAGAGAAAAGATCTCCCCTCCGCACCGCCCAAAGATTTGTGAAGCTTTATTTCTGGGTAGATCCCTTTTGTTTAAAATCTGTGCGGATCATGTTATTCGACGTTGTAGTTTTTGGCAAAGAAGCCCATACATACTCTGGCTTGCCTATGGTCCCTACGGTGGACATCACGGTGCTAACTACACAGCAAGAAAAAGTCTTCAGATTCCGGATTCTTTTGGCCCACAAATCTACAAAAGATGCCCATGAGTTGGTTAAAAACTGCAACTCATGCGAGGGTTGGGGGAGTGGTCGGGGTATGTGGGGTGGGGGGGGGGGGGGGGGCCGGGAGGCGGGGGAACGGTGGGGTTGGGGGGAGGGGGGGGTGGGGGGGGGGGGGCGGGCGGGGCAGGGGGGAAGGAGTGAGGGGGGAGGATGGTGGGGCCGTGGTGGGGGGTGGGGAGGGGGCCTTGGGGGAGCTAGCGTCAAGGAAAAAATTTCACAACGTGTTGAGTTGCCACAAAATTCCATTCCAAGTTTGTGAAATCTTTGACGTCTGGGGCATTGACTTTATGGGGCCAATTCACCATCATCCAAAGGCAACAAAATTCAATCCTCGTGTCCCGTTTGAATTATTTATCAAATGGTTGAAGCAAAGCGCTCCCCACACCAATGAGACGCCCGATGTTGTTTGTATAATTTCTTTAATCTCTTTCTTCGCCAAGTTTTCGGTGCCCTCGTGCAATCATAAGTGTTCGCGGAACCCATTTTTGCAATATGACCAATTTGCAAAGGTCATGTTAATTACGGAGTCACTCATCGTCTCTCCACCGCGTAACATCCCAAAACAGTGGACAAGTTGAGGTATCCAATCGAGGCTTGAGAGAATTTCTTGAGAGATCATTAGGAGAGGAACCGTACCTCATTGGTCAGATAAGCTCGATGATGCTTTATGGGCTTTCCGCACAGCTTACAAAACACCCATCGGGTGTACTCCATACAAGTTAGTCTACGGAAAAGCCTGCCATCTGCCAATTGAGTTAGAACACAAGGCCTTAGTCTTGGCCTGAAACTTACTTACTTTGATCTATAAATCCGCTGGTGACCATAGAAAAGTTCAATGAATGACTTAATGTGCCTCCGTAGATGAAGATTATGAGAACTCTTTTTTTTTTTATTTTTTTTTTTTTTTTTTTTTATTTTTTTTTTTTTTTGATCTGTAAAGAATAAGACAAAAGTGGTTTTCACGACTCCAAGATCAAGACCGCGTTTTCAACGTCGGCGATCGATTCATCCTCTGTAACTCTAGATTAAATATTTTCTATGGTAAGCTTAAAACCCGCTGGTAGGACCATTCACTATAACCACAGTTTTCCCGTACGGCACCGTCGGAGCTATCTCAAAACTCCGGGCCAAAATTCAAAGTGAATGGTCATCGTGTTAAAGCATACTTTGGAGGGGAGTACCACTGTGTAGTCCCAGATCTCCAACATTCCATAATGTACAATATTGTCAGGTGACGGGTCATAAGCATAGCGGACCACTAAACACAGCGCTTCGTGGGAGGCACCCCAGCTTATCGACCTTTTTTTTTTTTCCCTTTCCACCCTTTGAGTATGTGTAAAAATGAATAAGTGTTTTCTTGTTGTGTGGAGGTTTGCCTTTTCCATTACCCGTGTTTCGTGTTTGTATTGTTAATTGTCCAGGATTGCCCGGATTGTGAAGAACTCTCGTGCTTTGTTATCTTTACAAGCAGTTTTCTACATCCTCAGCTTCATTTTGGGAAGCCAGTATCAAATATAATCGACTAACGATTTTATATTTTGGCACACTTCATAAATTGGCCTTAGATTCGCGTAAGAGCCCTTTTGAAACCATCGAGGGCGTGTTTAGTTTTGTATGGGGGGATCTTCGATTTGATTTTGGACTGCAGCCGTTGTTTATCACGTTAATCCCGTTTCTACCACCAATTTTGCAAATAATACCAAAAAAATGAAGAAAAAAAAAAAAATTTTTAAGAATTTTCAAAAATAAGATAAGTGTTTTATTTCAGTTTTCGATCTTTCTATTGGGTAGAATGAGAATAATTTTGACCGATCGGGCGTGTGAGCCCTTGCTAGTTCCTACAATTGTAGCGCTATGCTTTCACGATGATGAAGAACAAGAAGTGATAGAAGTTGTATATAAGTTCATGTGTTAAGAAAGATTAGTCTCAAAACTTATATGAATAATTATGTTCTTTTCTCCCAATAAGCTTCTAATCCACCAAATCACACGTTGATTGTTAACTAAGTCATCGATGTTTTCAGAAAAGCTTCAAATTTGTACTTGATTCTTTAAATGCAAGGTTTTGAAGATAAAATGCCAAAGAAAGCAATGGAATGAAGTATGAATGCAAAAATGCATGAATATTGTTATTATGCCAATGATAGCATACATTTGATTTCATATGGAGACTTTGTAAATGATGGGTGTCGTGATATCCCACTCGCTATCCAAGAGGTGGGGGTTTCAAACTAAGACGTCTTTACTTCTAGGAATTTTGGTGTGTTGTGATATCTCACTTGGAAGAATGGTATATAGGTTGAGGTTCAAAAAAAACTAAGAAACGGATTCTTAGCCATATTAGGAAGAAGGTGTGATGTTGATTTTCCCACTACGCTAGCAACGGGGTGGGGTTTCAAATAAGAACCTCGGTCGTTGGTTGTGTTATCCTACAAGGGAGCGATGGCCTAGGTAGGTGTTACAAACTAGCATACACTATTCTAGCTTTAAGGAACTTTGAAAATGATAAAATTATTGTGCAAAAAGTTCTATGGTTTTAAATCAAGTTACAAGTTCCTAATAAGGTTGTTGCTTTGAGTCGGTGATTCATCCGAAATTACGACTATAGGAAAAATAGTTGATCTATGTGTTGAAACGAGCAAAACAATTCAATTCATTTATCCATGTTGGGGTAAAAAGTTCTCAAGTCATATGTATGAGGGCTTTAACATATAATCTTATACAACAATGATCGTGTTTAATGTGCTTGTTTGGATCTAGTGAAAATTCCCGGGGTTACGATGATATTTATTCGTCTGGATCGTCCGTAGATTATTCTATGGGCGATTCTCTATTCTTATTACGATCCCAATGTTGTTAAAATAAAGAAGATCAACAGGTTAGTTAAGAAAAGAAAAAGAAAGAAAAATCCAAAAGAATTTTTAGGGATAGTTAGTGTACATATAAAAAATTTGGTGAAAACGGGACTCGTCGAAGCTATTGATTCTTTAGTTCCCCTTGACGAACACTTTGCTACTTTTTGAGGTAATTAGTTGAGGGGGGCCTAGATTCTTAGTTTTCATTCAGTGTTTACTTCATAACATTGCGTTGAGGACTGGGCAATTACCTTAGTATGGGGGCTTTTTATATATGTTAATACACATTCATTTTCTATATTAGGCGGACCTAAACTAACTAAAAAACATACCAAAAAATACATTGTTTTGTATGTTTTGCATACTGTATTGTGCAGGAAACGGGATATTCAGAAAAAAAGAAGCAAAAAAGAAAGCCAAAATGCAAGCATTGCAGCACGGTTGTAGATGAGGCAAAGTCAAAAGTCTTAAAAATGATTATAATACAACTTGAGGGGCTTAAAACTGCAAGCCTAAAGTGGTATTACAAAGATTAAAAAGACTAGGGTTCAAGTTGCCAATTCAGAGTAGATATAGCATTTAGTTATACATCTTCGCGGGAACCAAAATATGCTACTCCCCAAAAAGTCTTTCTTTCCGCCCAAAACCCAGTTACCAACTGGTATGTCGCCCATACCTTCTCCTCTGCAAAACCAATTCTCTCCCTAGCCAAAATCATTTCATCCACCCTACTACCAACCCCCCAGTTGTATAAAAGCCATGTTGGCAATCCCTCACCATTCCCACGTATCTCATTTGGTATGATTGACTCAAAGAAGCACAAATGAAATCAAAGGCTTTGCGGATTTGCTTTGGACTTACCTCATAAAATAAAGCAAACTACGTTTCTCTGCTCTCCAAAAGAAGAGCAAGCTGCAAGTTGAAGACTTCGGCTATATAAGAGCTTTTTGTAAAGCCTTTGAGGCATCTAGTTATTCTTTAGATAACTTAGCTTAATTTTCAGTCACTTACAGCTTTTACTTTCAGCTTTGTAAAACTTTCAAGTTTAATTCATTTGAGTTTATATCTATTTACAATTCAATGTGTTATGGTTCTTACTTTATATTGTTTTGTGTTCCAAAAAGCATTCAGTACAAGCTTGTTTACTAAGCTACCTTAATAAGTCAATCTAAAAAGTTAAAGTAGTTAAAAGTAAAATCACAAATATCACTCTCAAATATACCACAGCTTATGTTTTGGATGAAAGCCAGTTTCTGGAGGGATTATGGACTCTCACTAGCTTGTTTTTTTTACAAAGCTAGAGCTTGTAGATTCTCTGTTTGACCCTGTTTTTTGAGCAAGGGTGTTGTGTAGTTTTTTTTTTTCCTTTTCCTTATGTTCTTATTTTCTGCAGAAACTGTTTTAAGTGCTTATTTGCTTATTTGCTAGTTAAAAAGGGTTTACTTTACTTTCTTAATTGAGTACTGGATAGTTAACTTGTTAAAATCTGTTAGGTTATAAGTTAATACTGCCTAGTTCACTTTTCTTGTGCATAGTGCTAACCTAAAGTACAGTACTAACTCCAAGTTGTATGCTTGTTCATTTTCTGGAATTTCAAAGATAACAGTATATTACACTAGAAGTTTTAACTTACATTAGCCAGTACTAACTTAATGTTAGTATTTGTCAGTTAAAAATGTTTGTACTGTTTGTTTCATTTTAAGCTTATCAGCTTATTATATCAGGCTTATTTAAAGATTGTTTTCAGTTTTTTTTAGATAGAGTAAATATTTTCCTTTTACTGTTTGATTATTTAAGCTTCTTTTCCTTTTTAAAGTATTTAAAGTTTTATAAGTTTTTGTTTTCTAGCTTATTTATCACAATATCTATCCTGGTTGCTTATTCTTATGCTTAAGTGCTTATTTCTGTTTAATTTGTTTTGTTAAGGCTCAGCAGTATTAACTTTAAACTTAACCACAGTACTAACTTATAACTAGCTAGGTACTAACTTTAAGTTATTACTGGTAGTTAATATACTTGTAGTCGGTTGTTATACTGTTGTGTTTCTCTTGTAAAATTTTGCTTAATTGCTTTTTGTTTTTGCTTATTTGGTTAGGTTTCGCTCTAATTTAACTATCTTAAGTTTATTTGAGATTCGCTTGATGTTTTAGTGTAAAAGTTGTAAACGTGTTTTTGTCATTCATAGTCTTGATTCTGTTTCTAGTTTATTCTCTTTGCTTAGTTTTTTTTTTTTTATTTGTGGGGTTTTTGCTTATTGTTATAAATTTTAGTGCCAATCATTCTGTGACATCAAACAGCCCTAAAAATATCATCGTTCTGCGATTTTCCATTTCAGCCTCGTTGGGACATATTGACCCGGGAAAAACACCCATATTTTGATTCAGCGGTTTTATTGCTACTTTTTTTTAGGTGATTTCGTCCAATGGTGCTTTATATATTTATAGATAGGTTCGAGGGGTGAGTTTGCGCGAGTCAGTAGTTTAGTTTGAATGCCTTATCCATTAGTATAAGTGCCATATTCATAGAAGTTATGGGATATGTGATTTCATCAAGGTTTTGCATTGATTGTTGCATGAAGTTCATGTTAAATGAAGGTTGTGGGACATAGTTGTTAGTGGGTGATAGATGTTACATGTAGGTAATTTATGATGGGTGATTTGGGTGAAACACTGGATAATTGTAAGGACTCTGAGAGTTTGCCATTAATTCCAGAGGATCATGTGTTCTTACAAGTCGTTCTGCCTTGGACGTAATTATTCCTCCTCCCGAGGCATTTTCAAGATACATGCAAACTGATTGTTTTGTCCACCTCTTTACATATTCTTTGTTTGATGAACAGTAGTGACATATCGTTTCCATTCTGGCTGGAGATTGTTTTGAAATATAAGATTACTGGCAATCTTTTTAAAGTGTTTGTTTCTAGAGAAATCATTCATTAGCTTTACGAAACGATGGTAGTAAGATTCAATCAGAATTCCCTTCTGTTTGATTTAAACTTTTCCCATAGATGGAACAACTTAGCCAATTTTTTCATGTGCCTAATGTAAGAAACTATTATCATCTTATTGTGGCAACACGTAACCAAATTCTGAGCAGTGTTAAAGCCTGTATAGTTCAGCATAGATTCCTTCTGGCAAACCTCCATGAGGATCCGTCCAAATTGACTGAATCATCACCGTTCCCCCCCATTTGCTCCCCCCTTGCCTTCCCCCTTTCTTAGACGAGTTCATCATCTGTCTGTTCGTGAGTAGAGTCAGCTACAGGAGGTGTATGGTTTGGATAACCGGGTTATACGATCATTTGTATTACATACGGTCCATGAAGAATGTAATTCAAAAGTAATTTCCCGTTTGTTTCACTCCTTTGCATAACAGAGAAGACGACTAACATGGAACTTAGTTTTCCTTGTTGAGCATAGGAGGACAGTTTTCGAAACCAGTAACATAAATGTCTTGTTGAATCGACATTGCAAAAATCATGTGTGAAAAACAGGATCTTAATGGATAAAGTGGTGATGTGGTATTGTAAAATTGATTGCTTTTTGTAACGTTTGCTTAAATTTGTTGACTTGTAGCTTTGAAGGGAGCGAATTGTGAAATTGTCTTGAAGGAATGAGTAGAAACAATTAATAATTAAACAATATGGACTAACGGTGTAATGAGTTTCAACTTGTAGGGGTTACGGTTAATAATGGAATAACCAAGGATGATTGGTGCAATCTGCTTAAGACTCGAGGACGAAAAGTGAATTTTTCAATAGGGTCCTATTTGGAAATTCCCTTACCGCTATATCGCATGATGATAGTAAATCAAATCGAGGAACAATCAACAATAAAACATGCTGTGAGAGAATTAAAACGTGGAATATCGAAGTAAAATTCGCTTTGTTTATACTTGTAATCAAATACCTAATGTTGTCAAGTCAAATCGCTTGCTTGTTATGAAAACTCAAATCGCGTAAAAAACCTAGATTCATATCGCTTGAATATTATGAATCTAATCGATTGATAACCTGTTCAAATCACCTATGGGTTTTAACATATCGCTATAATAAGGTTTGTTCAAACAGCGTGATTAAGCTATATTCAAATCGCCTTATATGAGGTTACTCAAAGTGCACAATAAACTGTTATCAAATCGCTTATTTTTGTATGAGCTCAACACCGCCTGTACCAGATCAATCCATGTGAACCACTAGGTCAAATGTCGGTGGCTTGATAAAACCGCTGCCAAGGGACTCATAACGCGGTGACTAATCTAGGAAAAAACAAAAAACCCTACAACACAGTCAAACTGCGCGATTTATGAGCTCAAACCGCCTAAAGCAGGTCAAACCGCGTGAATTCACCTGCTTAAATTGCCTAAGTACTTTTTGTCCTTTTTCTTCTTTTTCTGTCAAACCGCTATAAACACATAATTAACAAAAAATCTTGAAAATAAGCAGAGTTGACGTGGAAATAAGCTAAAAAAATTGAGGCAAAACTTTTTAACCAAAATATGCTAATTAGCAAAAAAATAAGACCGATATGAATATAAGCATATATAAGCTGGTTTCGAAACCATTAATAAGTACAAACTACCCCGGTTAGCTCGTGATACCACCTTGTAAACATTATTGTTATCGAATAATTACACATTAAAAACATCAATATTCGGTTAATAAAGAAGAGGAATAGAGAGATGAAGTTAGTGAGTGAAAGATAGAGAGAGAGAGAGAGGAGATATAGGTGATTGGAAGGTACTCCTGCACTATGAGAAAATGAAGAACCAACACCCTCCTAAACATGCTTGGGAGGGTTTATATAGTGACAATGGGCCGGTTTGCTCCATGGGTCATTTACCGGGCTTCCATGGGCCGAAATAATACATTGAGTGGGCTTTAAGCCCTAAACTTAGGCCCAATTAGCTTAGGTAATTCCCGTGAACATTAACTAGTCTAAATACAAGGGTCAAAAATATTAATGACCATCACTTTACTAAAATAAGGATAACGAAAACACATCAACAACTTTCTTTACTCAATTTGACTAGTTTGGTATCAGAGCTATACATTCCTCTACCCTTAAGCAAAGTGTTTGAAATCAGTAGTTAATTAAAAATTCGAATTCGCGTATTAGTTTGTTTGTTACACAATGGAGGTCAAGCACATGGAGGTCAAGCAAATGGAGGTATGGCTAAAATCTATTGTAAAGGATGTTTGTGATAGAATTGAGCGTGACACGTAGTCACAATGTATGCAAGTCACTAATATAAAGAATCTCACTTCTAAAATGTCAATACAAATTGCACAGCTTAATTCTGAAAATTAGAAATAAGGTTAGTATAGATATGGAAGCACAAATATTTAATGTTGAAACACCTGTGTTAGGAAGTCAAAACAACAAATTTGATCATAAGTTAGAAAATGTTAGGGTTGTCTACAAGGTGTTTGATGATATGCATAAAGAGAATTTTAGGGTTGTTTACAAGGTGATATGAGGTAAATGCCACTTGGGAATTTTATGTTTGAAGCTTCAGCTGGTGTGGTTTTTGTGAGTAGAAGGGCTTAAGCATATATCTAGTGTTAAGGAGTATCGACAACTTCAATAGTATACTTAATCATTTACAACTTTCACCCGAGTACGACCTTAGTTACTTCATTTCCGGTCTTAAAGATGAGATCTAAGGGATGGTAAGGTTGTTTAAACCTTAAACCATTCGTGAAGCATATTATCTGGCTAAGATACATGAACTTACAATTAGTCAAAGTAAACCCAAAGACTCGATCAAAACACCCAAGTTACCTACCCCAAAAACAATTCCCAAATGGAAAAGCATCATTGAAGTTGCTTAACTAACATCATCGAGTCCTATTCCTAAACTCACATTCTCAAGCCATTTTCTACTTTATGATGCACCAAACTATTGTTTAGTTTAAAGATGCAAACGTAACTAGGAGAATTGATAAAGACATTGAAAAATGGAATATAAAGTATTCATAGAAGAAAATTATGAATCAACGGAAGTGTATAGAATGAGTGGGTTCCAAATGTTGTCAATGAGTTAGTAGAGATAATAAGGTTATCAAATAGATGGTGACCCCAATGGGGGGTGGAGGGAAGATATCTGTCAGGGTTGTCCAAAGATAGCTATTGAAAAAATTATAACAGTGTGGCATATTATAGCAATATGGTATTTTATAATTGGAAGTAAGAGAACATGAATCTAACACTAAACTACTGATAGCTATGACCAAGAAAGCAACACATAACCAAGTAGTGATGTATTGTTGTTGTTTCTGAATCTTTTTCAATGGAAATAGGTTTGAAGTTGTGTCTTTGGAAAAGTGGTAGAAAAACTTAGCTATGCTTTTAATGATCATGGAGTTGATTAATATGTCATGACTTGTTTCGTTTATGTTGAGAGCTGGAAATCATTCTTAATATGATAATGGGTCACTTAAGAGGCTATTAATAGGAGATTAAAAAAAGTTACAAGGTGTAATCAATGCTTAACCTCGGACTAAATCTAGATAGGTAAAAGCGAAACACACTGATGATATGAGGGTGGTTGTTTGGAACTTTATACTAAAGGGGTAGAGAAGGAGGTTAATTCACCTTGTTTTAAGCTTTTAAGGAGCTTGAGTCATTGCATATATTTGATATATATATTTGAATTAGTTAATGAAAATCAGTCTTGTGTACCAAGGTTGTTGGGACTTAAAAGACTTCATGGATTCTTAGAAGTTACTGCTGCTCAGGTACATAATAGAAATTATGCTAAGTGGTTAGTACTGGTAGTATAATGTTACCACTGCTAGTTACTACTGTTAGTATAATTTTGTACTGATAGGCATAACGTTTCTTGCTATTAGTTAAAGTTAAGACTGCTTAGTGTTGAAGACTAAAATATAAGCTAAGTAGTTAGTGTTGCTAGTAGTAAAAGTTAAGACTGCTAGTACAAGTTACTACTGTTAGTGTATATTAGTACTGCTAGTACTAATGTTACTACTGCTTATGTTTATTAGTGTTGCTAGTGGAAAGATTACTATTGTTTGAAGACTTTCTACTGTCAAGAGGATAAAGTTGATTAAGGTGATAAATATTGTTTGGAGAACAAGAATGCGTGTGAAGATATGTGTTGAGATATTTATGTACAAGATATACATTATGATTATTTTGATGATTTACGTTTATGTTAGAAAAGATTGAGATATTCTTAGGAATATATTGTTAAGCCGATAGGCTCCTTTGTCTAAACAGGTGGCTCTCGCGCGCTCATTAGTTGAGATCATCACAAAAACACGCAGTCGTATCATTTTTAGTTTCATAATGGTCAAATTCGATTGAGGATAATAAGCTTCAAGGTTGTAAACGCCCATTAGTACTAAGTTAAGAGTACGCGTATTATAATCTAATTATTTGGAGCGTTTTGGTTTTATCTTTGTTGTTCAAGTTTACTGTTTCATTGATAATATTCTAGAGTATTAAGGTGTTGATTCTGTATTACTCTTTATATACATACAAAGTTTCTTACAACAAGTTATTTTGGATTTATCCAGGTAATCTTAACTTTGACAACCTATAGGAATCGCTCTAGGTTTGGGGATCAACCTTAGTGGTATCAGAAGCTTTGCTTTGAGAAACTTTGATCTAGAAGACATGGAGCTTGAATCTACAAATAGTGGTTCTACTACAAAGCTTCACATACTTAAATTAGGGGAGTATGAGATGTGGGCTATTAGGATTAAGCAGTACTTCCAGATCCAAGACTATGCACTCTGGGAAGTAATAGAAAATGGTGATTCATGGGTCTCAGTATCTCAAACATCTCAGGAGAATGGCATAACAGTTACAAAGATGTCTACACCTGCAACTGCAGAAGAAACGACAAATAAAAAGAATGATGTCAAAGTTTGGATGTTTTGTTACTCATGGCACTTCCTAATTAAACATCAGTAACATTCAGTCATTATCCAGATGCTTAAAATCTATGTTTGCTGGCATTAAAACTAGATTTTGGAAGGTAATGCAGCTACCAAGAAAACTCTCATTGAAGCTACAGTTTGAGAATCAAGCTGCAACAAGTGCAGAGTCGTGTTGACTCTATTTCATTAGGCTTTAGAAGATATTCAGTAGGATTGCTATCTGGGTTGATCTTGCCCATGAAGATTTAAACTTAAAATTTTTAAGCAGCTTACCATCTGAGTGGAATACTCATGTAGTTGTTTGGATGAATAAGCCTGAGATTGAGACTACGAGTATAGATGAGTTGTATAACAATTTCAAAATTGTTGAACAAAACATAAATAAGATAGTTGGTACATCAAGTGGTGGTCAAAACTTGGCTTTCATGAGCTGCACCAAGCTCTAGCAGTATCAATGATGCTAACACTGCTTATTCACAAGTTAGTGCTGCTAGACCTAGTGTTAATACTACCAGTCCACAAGTTTGCACTGCAAGTGTCAGTGATAATAATGTGTATGCTTTCATGGTTGAAAATCTAAATGGTTTAAATGTCCTACATCAGGACTTAGAGCAAATTCATGAAGATGATTTGGAAGCCATGGATCTGAAGTGGCAACTCTCTTTGCTAAGTGTGAGAGCAAAGAAGTACTATCAGAAGACAGGCAAGAAGATTTTCATTAATAGTAATGATATTGCTGGATATGATAAATCTAAGGTGGAGTGTTACAACTGTCATAAGTTGGGACACTTTGCCAGGGAGTGCAGAGCATCAAGAAGCAAGGAAGATCAGTTCAGAAATCAAGACAACACCAGGAAGCAAGGAAACAAAGAAGACACTTCCAAGGCAATGTTGGCTATTGATGGTGTAGGTTTTGATTGGAGTGAAATGGCAGAAGAACAAGTTCAGTCAAACATGGCTCTAATGGCATTTTCAGACTCAGAGGTATACACTGATAAAACTTGTCTAAATAACTATGAAACTCTTAAGAAACAATATGATGACCTGCTTGCTAAACAACTTCAAACTAAATTTGAGTCAGCTACTTATAAAAGAGGACTAGATACTGTTGAAGCACAACTAGTCACATATAGGAAAAATGAGGTTCTTTTTAGTGAAGAAGTTGATGTCCTTAAAAGAGAAGTAGAATTCAAACAATATGAAATTAATACACTTAAAGCAGAGTTTGAAAAACTTAAGCAAGAAAAGGATGCCATTGATTTTAAAATTGAGAAATTTGATAAGGCCTCAAAAGACTTAGATCAGTTGTTAGGAAGTCAGATAACTGACAAGAGTAAAAAGGGTTTTGGATATTGTGCAGTTCCTCCACCTCATCCTTTAATCTACAATAGACCTAACAAACTAGATCTGTCTTATTCTGGTCTTGATGAATTCAAAGAGCCTGAATTCAAAGGCTATGGTCCTGAGAATAGTAAGAAAGAGTCTAATATTGTTAAGGAATCAGATAATTCTAAGGAGAATTCTGATAAGTCTTTGGTAAAAGAACTAGAATCACAGGTCAAAAGTAGATTTGTTAAAGGCTGTGGATGTAACACTAGTAAGAGAGTTAGTGAAGTAGAACCTAAGAAAGTTAGGGAGAATAATGATGCTCCAATTATTGAGGATTGGGTGTCAGATGATGAGGAACAAGATGAGTCAATAACTAAGCCTGAAAAGAAAACTGTTACTCCTACTGCTGCTAAAATAGAAAAACCAGTTAAAAGTAGTTAGGTATTCAGAGATGTGATAGGAATATAAGGCTAGAGGGAATCAGAGAATGGTTAATGGTTAGAAGTCCAATTAAACTAGGTAGTGATTTTGTGATGTTTTATAACAAGGCTTTTTTAATTGTGGAGCTTTAAACATGTGCAGAAAAATTATACTTACCATCAAAAGAAAAAGGTGGTAAGTGGGAACAATTACAACAGGATGGATAATTACTATTATGCCAAGACCTCACACCATAGAACCTACAAAAATGTGACTCCATGAGCAGTTTTGCTGAGAATTGGCCTAAAAACACTTAGTACTGCTAAGTCAGTTTATACTGCTCACCCAAAACCCACAGTGCATTGTGCTAGACCAAAAACTCATTTTTTCAAATCAGCACAATCTATTGTCCAAAGGCCCTTTTATAAGAATCCAGCATTAACTAACAGGCATTTTAGAACTTGAAGGTTTTATCTCTTGTGGAACTCTGAACTCACTTGGCTCCTGAACAACCACCCATTTATCCTTGGGTCTTGTAGTTTGTTGTTGTGGTTAGCACAGTAGTAACAACTTAGGCTTAGCTCTTTCATCTGTAGGAGTGTCCTGAGCCATAAGTGATTTCCTTATTTGTGTAGAACAACACTATCATCACCAGTAGTATAACTGCTTCACCAGCAGTACTAATCATCAACTTCTTAGTACTCGATTCATCTTTCCCATCAACCTTAGCTTCCACATCTCTCAACATCATCCAAAACACTAGTATCAAATATCAAGTTATCATCTTGTCTTTCTTGAGGTTCATCAACCAAAGGAAACATCAACATCACATCAATATCATGTCAATACTCCTCCTTTGTTTGGATGCACTTCCAGAACACCCAAACTTCAGGGGAAAGTTCGTGCGTAATTTGGTTTGCATTACAACTAAAAGGAAGATTGTTGGAAGTAATTTAAGTGATAAGACAAAACAAGAATGAAAACTAAAGGACCTTAAAAGGAAAAGGACCTAAATGACAATAAGCAGATTCTTCAGCGGGGGGAGTATAGTCCTACAAAAAGATGGAAGATATCAGAAGATACAAAAGAATAATGCTCAAAGAAGAATAAAGATAAAGATTTAAAAGAGTTAGTTTTCCGTCGTGTATTTATTATCTTCCTTGGTAAG
Organism: Tanacetum coccineum; assembly: GCA_026074375.1. Classification (NCBI taxonomy): domain Eukaryota; kingdom Viridiplantae; phylum Streptophyta; class Magnoliopsida; order Asterales; family Asteraceae; genus Tanacetum; species Tanacetum coccineum. Next base: position 59,177 of record BQNB010015574.1, read on the forward strand.
TCATGATCTTCTCCCTATATTAAAAGAGATCATAGGCATATTGTTTTATGCATCTAGAAAAGTGTGTGTGTATACAAGAAGATGTAGACGTCTAGTATAGAGTTGGTGTAGCCTTAAGGTAATCAAGGTTTTCCTTGATCCCTGTTACAGTTCATTGATATAACCGTATTATCTTGATCAAATAATATCGGGGCTATGGTGAATGTTTGGTCCTTGTTATGATAATATTGATTCTATGTTTGAATATTCCGCCTATGTTATCATTATCCTAGATTAAAGGTCTAAACAACCTAGAGCTACAACGATTTATTAGTTTTCACAATTGGTATCAAAGCAATTGGAATGGTCAGAAGTCCAATCAACTAGGTAGTGAATTTGTGATGTATACAGGTTGGTTTTAGTGGGGGGGGGGGGGGGGGGGCCCGGGGGGGGGGGGGGGGGGGGGGGGGGGGGGGGGGGGGGGGGGGGGGGGGGGGGGGGGGGTGGGGGGGCGTTTAAACATTGCAGAAAAAATTGGTACTTACCACGAAACAGAAAAAGGTGGTAAGTGGGAACAATTACAACAGGGTGGATAATTACTATTATGCCAAGACCTCACACCATAGAACCCACAAAAATGTGACTCCAAGAGCAGTTTTGCTGAGAACTGGCCTAAAACCTCTTAGTACTGCTAAGTCAGTTTATACTGCTCACCCAAAACCAACAGTGCATTGTGCTAGACCAAAAACTCATTTTTTCAAATCAGCACAATCTACTGTCCAAAGGCCCTTTTATAAGAAACCAGCATTAACTAACAGGCATTTTAATCATAAGGTTAATACTGTTAGGCCTAGAATAGTTAATACTGCTAGGTCATATAAAACACCTGTTAATATTGTTAGGCCCAGAGTAATTAATACTGCTAGGCAAAATAGAACATCAGTTAATGCTGCCAGGGTAAATGGGTTCAATGATGTTAAGCCCTCAGCATGTTGGGTTTGGAGACCTATCAAACCCAATAGTGCATCAATCACTTTGAACAGATATAACTACATTGATGCATGGGGGAGATCCAAGTCAGTGATGGCTTAGGTCCCAAAAGGAATCTAATTTCCTTATTCTTTTGTGCAAGGCAAGCCACAACATGATGATAAAGGATTTGTTGACAGTGGATGCTCAAGGCACATGACTGGTAGCATAGCTTATCTCTCTGATTTCAAGCAGTTTGATGGAGGTTATGTTGCATTTGGAGGGGGTGCATATGGTGGTAAAATTTTAGGTAAAGGTACTCTTAAGACTACTAATCTTGATTTTGAAGATGTATACTTTCTCAATGAGTTAAAATTCAATCTTTTTAGTGTCTCACAGATGTGTGACAAAAAGAACTATGTCCTTTTTACAGATACTAAATGTCTTGTCTTGTCTCCAAATTTTAAGTTGCATGATGAAAATCAAATACTTCTTAAAGTTTCTAGAAAAGACAATATGTACAGTTTTGATATGAAGAACATTGTTCCTAAAGAAAGTTTGACTTGTCTTGTTGCAAAGGCTACATTAGATGAATCAATGCTTTGGCACAGAAGACTTGGTCATATTAATTTTAAAAACATAAATAAGTTAGTCAAGGATAATCTAGTAAGAGGATTGCCTACAAAACATTTTGAAAATGACCAAACCTGTGTTGCTTGTCTTAAAGGGAAGCAACACAGAGCTTCTTGTAAGTCCAAAGTTCTGAATCCTATTACTAAGCCTTTGTTTATGCTACATATGGATTTGTTTGGTCCAACCTTTGTGAGTAGCTTGATGCATAAGAAGTATTGCTTAGTAGTCACTGATGATTATAGTAGATTTACATGGGTTTTCTTTTTAACAACTAAGGATGAAACCAGTGAGATCCTTAAGCGCTTTATCAAAGAAATAGAAAACCTAGTGGATAAGAAAGTGAAAATAATCAGAAGTGATAATGGAACAGAGTTTAAGAACAAAGTTATGGATGATTTTTGCAGAGAAAAAGGTATTAAGAGAGAATATAGTGTAGCTAGGACTCCTCAGCAAAATGGTGTTGCTGAGAGGAGGAATAGGACACTCATTGAGGCTGCTAGAACAATGTTAGCTGACTCTAAGTTACCTACCACATTTTGGGCAGAAGCAGTTTCTACTGCTTGTTATGTACAAAATAGGGTTTTAGTAGTTAAGCCTCATAACAAGACACCTTATGAACTTTTTAGAGGTTTTAAACCAGCTCTAAGTTTTATGAGACCATTTGGTTGTCATGTTACTATTCTTAATACTTTGGATAGTTTAGGCAAGTTTGATGGCAAAAGTGATGAAGGTTTCTTTGTTGGATATTCTTTGAGTAGTAAAGCTTTTAGGGTATACAATACTAGAACCAAGAGGGTAGAAGAAAACTTGCATATTGGGTTTTTAGAGAATAAGCCTATGATAGAAGGGACTGGTCCAAAATGGCTGTTTGATATTGACTCTCTAACCCAATCTATGAACTATGTACCAGTTAGTGCAGGTACAGTTTCTAATGTCTCTGCAGGTACATCAGAAGAAAACAGTCAAGATTGCATTGTGATGCCAATTTGGAAAGATACTTCATACTTTGATTCACCTACAAAGAATGTTGATAATGGTGAACCAAAAACTGCTGATGATGCTCAAAAGCAGGTTGAAGATGGTCTAAATAATGAGAATGCTGAACAAGAAAGGTTTGCAGATGATAGCAGTTCTAAAGATGTTAATGCTGTTGGGCAACAAGTTAATACTGCCAGTCTTGATGTTAATACTGGTAGTCTTTGCATTGACCAAATTTTGGGCAGCTGACAAGGTACAGACCGTTAATGGCGTGCGACAGATTAACAGGCCCTAGTTGATAAGAAGAGGGATGTTGTTTGGAGTCATGCAATTCGGAGAGTCTTCATTTAGATGATGCAGAATGGTACTGATTGTCTTCCCCCAAAACTTTGGGCTATCTATCTTTGAGAAATTGGCGCGTATGGGATATGAAAAGCCTTCTCAAAAGCTACTTTTTATATGGCTTTTTTCTCCTCTTTTTTTTTTTTTTTAAGTGAAGTATTTCACTCGTACTATTACGCAATGTTAAGTGCTTAAATCTACTGCATGGAATGAGTTCAGTAGTTCTATGGCGTCGTTTGATCATATTGCTTGGAAAACTAATCAGAAGTTCAATTTTTCTAAATATATCTTGGATGCTATTGGGGAATACACTTGGATGGAGGAGTCAAATTCTTGTTGTATCCACGTTTTCTCAAGTTTTCATTAATCAACAATTGGGTAATATGTCAACACACAAGAAGATTTTTGTTAACCCCTTTCACACAAAGAAAGTGTTTGCAAATAGGAAGGGGGGAGGGGGGGGGGAGGGAAGAGGCAGGAAAGGGATGTTCTCTGGGAGAATAACACCTTTATTTGATACCATGACGGTTCAACCTGTTGAAGAAATGGGTGAGGATTCAGATCATCCAACTGATTCCACTTCAATACCCATTATTGATCAACCATCTTCATCTTCCCAACCCAAGAAGGACAAACTCATCTAGAAGGTTTCAAAGACAGGAGGCAGAGGTGCATCATAGATGAGGCAGGAGCATAAGGAAGTTTACAAACACCTTCCAGTGAATCCAAGCCTAGTGGGGTTTGTGGGTATGGGATAGCATGAAAAAACTATAAGATTTGATGGTTTTATGTACCAAATTGCAAACACAGGTTCTTGATTTACAAAAAGCAAAGGATGCTCAAGCTAAGGAGATTGATGCTTTGAAGAAGAGGATCCAGAGGTTAGAAAGGAGGAAAATATCAAGACCTACAGGTTTGAAAAGACTCAAGAAAGTTGGTATGTCTAGGAGAGTTGAGTCCTCTGCAGATCAGGAGAGTTTGGGTGTTCCTGAAGATGCATCCAAACAGGGGAGGAGTATTGAAGATATTGATGCTGATATTGATGTTTCCTTGGTTGATGAAACTCAAGAAAGACAAGATGATGACTTGATATTTGATACTGGAATTTTGGATGATGTTGAGATGCCTGTGGAAGCTAAGGTTGATGGGAAAGATGAACAGAGTACTAAGAAGCTTGATGATAGTACTGCTGGTGAAGCAGTTACTACTGCTGATGATGATAGTGTTGTTCCTACAACAAATGAGGAAATCACTTTGGCTCAGACACTCATACAGATTAAAGCAGCTAAGCCTAAAGTTGTTACTACTGCTGATACAACAACAACAACTACAAGACCCAAGGATAAAGGGGTGGTTGTTCAGGAGCCAAGTGAGTTCAGAGTTCCACAAGAGATAAAACCTTCAAGTTCTAAGGATAAAGGAAAAGGTATTATGATTGAACCTGAAGTTCCTTTGAAGAGAAAAGATCAAATTGCTCTTGATGAACAAATTGCAAGAGATATTCAAGCTAAACTGGATGCTGAATTATTAGAAGAGCAAAAGCTGGCAAGGAAACAGATGGAAGAAGCCAACATTGCATTGATTAAAGTTTTGGAAAATTAACAAGCTATGAATGGAGCTGATGATTGGTGGCTGTAGAGACTCCAATACAAAGGAAAGAGGGATTGATAGTGAGGAAAAATAAAGCAAAAGCTGTTTATGGAACTGATGGAGAAAAGAAGAAAGCATTTTGCTGCACTTAGAGCACAGAAAAGAGAAATAGACCTTACCTTCCAAGGCACAAAAAGAGAACTCACATGTCTACTTTCGTAGCATATGGGTGGATATACATACAAACAACTAAAAGGAAAGAGTTTTGATGAAATTCAAAAGTTGTTTAACAAGGAAATAAAGAGAGTAAATACCTTTATAGCTATGGGTTCTGAGGTACAGGAAAACAAAGAAAAGAAGGAAGAAGGTAGAGAGGAAACAACTAAAGGTAGCATAAAGAAGATGCTTGAAATAAAAAGGGCAGTGAAAGAACAGCAGGAAGAATCCTCAAAGAAACAAAAAGTAGAGGAAGAAAAAGAATCAGAGGAAGTTGAAGGAAGCTTGATGGACGATGAGCTAAAAAGCTTTACAAACCCTAATTATTCATCACCGACGATTACCAAAATCAAATACACGATGGCTGGTTTAGAATTCTGTTCTAAGCACAATATGGTGGCCTATTTGGAAATGACGGATGGGAATACAGAGTTTCATCAGATTATGGACTTTCTCATACGCAGTTCAATTTATTATGCACTCACTGTAAGTCCCATAGTCTCAACTTCGTTTGTTGAACAGTTTTGGACTACTGCTAAGTCTAGAACAGTCAACAACATTAGTTATATAGATGCCACAGTTGCTGGCAAGCCTGTGACTATCTCAGAGGCATCAATAAGAAGTGATCTTCTTTTAGATGATGCTGATGGGATAGATTCTTTGAATAATTAGGCTATATTTGATAATATTCAGCTAATGGGGTATGAGGGAGACCTGAATACATTAACTTTTAACAAAGCCCTCTTTTCACCCCAATGGAAATTTATTTTTCATACTATGAATAACTGCATTAGTTCTAAAAGAACCTCTTGGGATCAAATTCCTACTAATATTGCCACATCAGTAATTTGTTTAGCCACTAATCATAAATACAATTTTTCAAAATTAGTTTTTGGTGGCATGCTACGACACTTGGATGCAACTAAGAAGTTTGTAATGTATCCAAGATTTTTACAAATATTTTTGAGCAATCAGTTAAAAGATGTATTTGTCCCCTTGGACCACTTTCCAATCCCAACCCTAACTAAAAAGGTCTTGACATTTATGGTTAAAAAGGGTAAGAACTTTCAGGGAAGGTTACACCTTTATTTGATTTTATGTTGGTTCAACAAACAGAGGATGGGGTGAGGCTTCAGAAAGACCATCTGATTCCCAACCCATACCCTCTCCTCCTTACCCAAGTAAATACCAATCTCAGATACAGACTGACCCTTCTCCTAGACCTTCTTCTTTTATAGCTATTCCTGATTCCAATCCAGAGGGTTCTGGTGGGAATCATGGAGGTCAGTCATCCAATGATATATCCCTCTTAGGTAATGAGGATGGTCTGACACTCCAAAGTGTATATGACCTTTGTGTGTCTTTGTGTAATCAGGTTACAGCTCAGGCTAAAGAAATTAAAGCTTTGAAGGCTCAGGTCAAGAAGCTAAAGAAAAGAGTCAAACCACTTCTTACACATCACAAATCTTAGATGAAGAGTGTTGCACTGAAGACAAGATTGGCAAGAAAGACTTCTCTGAAGAAAAAGGGGGTACAAAAGGGGTATGTATCCAAACAAGAGAGGAAATCTGTCAAATCTTTCAAGGGTGAACCATCTGTGCATAAAGATCCAGCTTTTGATGATCTTGATGATATTGTGGATGATGCAATGGACTATATAGAGTCTGAGGATGCTCAAGATGAGGGGAGGACAAGCTCTGTGGTGTTAGAAGAGAAGGAAAGTGCAGATAAGGAAGTAAGTACTGAAGCTCCTGTGAGTACTGTCAAGCCAAATGAAGGTACCGACAAGAGAAATGAAGGTACTGACAAGCAAGATAAAGGTAACGACAAGAGAAATGAAGGTACTAACAAGCAAGATGGAGGTACCGACAGTACAAAAGTTAGCACCGATAGACAAGATGAAGGTACTGCTGATCAAAATGAAGGGAAAATGCTACTCAAACAGTTCCAATAACTACTTCAATACATACTCCAACAATATTTGGTGATGATGAGACCATTGCACAAGTTCTCATCACAATGAGTCTGAATAAACATAAGGAAAAGGAAAAAGGAGTAGAGATTAGAAGTGTTGAAGATACAAAGAGACCAAGGCCAACTTCAACAAGATTAATATTGACTTTGAGACCTCTTCCTAAGATTGATCCAAAAGATAAAGGCAAAAAGAGGATTGAAGAGGAAGATAAATTTGATACTGAATCAAAAGATATTACTGAACCTGAAAAGAAATTTAAACAGCTTGCTAATGATGAAGAGGTGGCCAGAAAGGTTCAAAAGGAGTGGGAAGCTAAAGAGGAGAAGAAAATGTTGGATGAGGAAGAAGCTACAAAGGCTGCACTCTCTAATGAATATTATTTCATTCAGGCAAGACTTAATGCTGACAAGATACTTGCTGAAAAGCTTCAAGAGGAAGAGAGATGTATACTATTAAGCAGAGAACCAAATTTCTTCATGACACCATGGCTGCCCAAAGAAGATTTCTTGCTCAACAAAGATCTGAAGCTATCAGAAATAAACCTCCTTCAAGAAATCCGCTTAGGAACCAAATGATGACATATTTGAAACATGTTGGAGGCAAGAAGCATTCTGATCTGAAGACCAAGAGTTTTGATGAAATACAAGTTTTGTATGAAAAGATAAAAAGGTATGATGATAGTTTCATTGCTATTGGTTCAGTTGAAGATGAAAAAAATGATCAAGGAGATGAATGAACAAGCTGCTGATGCTTCTAAGAAGAGAGTAAAGAAAGATGACAGTGTCAAGGGAGAAATTAAAGAAGAAGAAGGAACTAGAAAAAGAAAGCTTGGCAAAAGGAAGAAGATGAAGTCTAAGAAAAGAAAGTTCACTTCTAAAGATGATGAAGAGGTAAGATTGTGTTTAACTATAGCTCCTGATGAGGATAAGGAAGTGGATTATGAGATACTTGACAAGAAGTATCCTATCATAGAATGGAGATCTGAGTATCTTACAACCAAACCACAGTATGATGAGACCGAGGAGGTAGAAGATGTTTATCTTAATGTGGTGATTATAAGTAATAGACAAAGAATATACTTCAGTACTTTGATGGCAATGCTCTCCATACTTAATAGAGATGACATCTGTGATATATATCAACTTGTGATGAATAGATACCAAGATGAGACACCTAAGGGATTTGACAAAATAATTTAGGAAGATTTGATAATCATGTTCAATCAAAGTGATAGTGATGAATTTTAGAATGCACAACAAAATTGGAAGATAGTGAGCTGGAAGCTATATAGTTCTTCAGGGGTACACATTATAATGACTGATGAAGGATTAGTCATTCATATGTTTGTAGAAGATAAGTATCCTTTGTATATCAACTGGTGATGGACAGATATCAAGATGAGATACCTGAAGGATTTAATAGAGTACTTTGGGGAGACTTGATGGTTATGTTCAACCCAGATGATGAAGATGAGTTTTGGAATTCATAGCAGGATTGTAATATAGTCAGTTGGAAGCTACATGGTTGTTCAGGGGTACATACTTTAATGACTGAGGCAGGATTAGTCATTCATTTGCTTATAGAGAAAAAGTATCCTTTGAGAAAGAAAGTACTGTTGCAAATGTTAGAATTAAAGTTGGAGTCTGAGGAAGACAGTACTATGGCATTAGAACTGATTAGATTTTTCAAGAAGAAGATTGCAGAGTTAGAACATGAAGACTCTGATGGAGATGAAAAGGATCTTTGAGTGTTGGTTTCAAAACCACACAACAAATGGTCATCAGTTCACCATGTTTAACAGCCATAAGAACTGGCTAGTCCATAAGCAAACGACTTGTGGTAAAGACTTCTCAAATCCGTTTATGGTTGACAATTTACCAAATATTGTAGGGTTCTCAACTCACCTTGCTTCATGGTTAAGAGTTGGCTAGTCCATACAAGATCAAATAGTTCTTGGTAAAGACTACTCAAATATGTTGATAGCTGATAGTTTGCTAAAAACTATATGGTTATCAATGCACTATGTTATGGCAATGAAGCATTGACTAGTCCAAATGCAAACGACTTTTGGTAAATGATCGGTCTAAACTACACCTTAAAATATATAATATATAATAAAATATAAAATATATATAGTAAGTGTAATCTAAAACAAAGTCAATAAAACCGAGAAGTAGTATAGAATGTTCCCGGGTCGTTTATCCCCAACGAGGCTGGACTGGAGAAACTACAAAGCCAACTTAGTTGGATTGTTGCTGAAAAGATGTTGCTGTGTAGATGAGAAGACAAGGTTGCTGCTGAAGAAGGATAGAGTTTAAAGATCAAGAAATGGTATAAGTGTTTGGATACATCCTCTGTGTGTTAAAGAAATTGAAGAAACATGAAGTTAAAAGAGTTCAACATTCATGTTTAAGGGAGGATTGTTAGGATTTATGTTTTAGTAAGTTAGTACCGACAGTACAAATAGTTAGTACTGTTAGTTATAGTTAGTACCGATAGTACAAAATGTAAGTACTAATCAGTTAGTTAGTACCGTTAGAAGAAAATAGTTAGTACCGTTTATAAGATATGTATGAGATATTCTAGGAAAAGATATGTGTTATCTGTTAGCGATTTGTAAGCCTGTTAGGGTTTATCCTTATTATATAAAAGGATCCCTCTTGGCATAGTCAGATACACGACCTTAAGAAATCTCATAGCAATATCATATCTAAAATAGTTAGTAATCTGTAATTGTTCAAAGCAGATTAATATAAGTTATTATTTATTTTTACATTGTTTTTCTAGTACTTGTGTGAGATCCTGCATCAAACATATGTATTCATATCATGTTTCTGTATATGCAATGTATTTATACATCTTGGCTATCAACATAATAAGCTAGCATAGATCTATTCGTTTTTAGGTACATACACTATGTCCATACACCTTTCAACAACGTACCACTCTTCATCACCCCTACTCTCCGAAACTTGTCTCCACTCTCACTTAATCAAGATAAACACCATGTTGGATATTGCCCATGTTGTGCTACTCCAAACCGCATTCTTAAAGCCTAAGTGAAGATCTCAATTAGATTGAATTTTTTCTTACTTGCCCACAAACACCACTTCAAGTGTCAACGATAACCTATCCTACCAACAAACAGCCCTGCACCGAAACTCCTCCACTAACAACCAACTAAGCCATGTTACATGCTTTGCCTTATCTCACTTCAAATAAAATCTAACCCAAATCCATTGCAGCAAGTCCTATGGTATCCTATGACAATCTAGGCAAATTAGACATTTGTAGTTTTTATTTATGTAGAATGTATTATTATGCTTCAAGCATAAAATTTCCATCCTGTGTATGCATGTTGTATTATTGGTTTTTATACATAGGTTTTTTAATGATTTAAATAATGTCTTGACCTAACGTTTAATTTTATAAGTATTTTTAGCTAATTACTTAGTATGGTTAAATTCTCTCCTATACTTATATAGTTGAAAGTTGGTTTTGTCTATATATTGGCTACATGTTAATATATATATATATATATATATATATATATATATATATATATATATATATATATATATATATATATATAACTTATATATTGTTTGTTTGTCACTCTAACTATGGTTGTAGCAAAGTTTCCATATCTCATCTTTGTTGCACTCAAACAAAGGGGGGTACGCATCAAGGGGGAGCATTTGTTCCGTCAAATTTGCACAAACTAATCGACGAAGCCTTTTTGATTCTACAAAAAGGGAGAGAAATGGAAATAAAACTCAATAAATACTTGTTTAAAAATAATTTTACATTTAATGAGTTTAGATTTTGTAATATTCAAAAAGGGGGAAATTATTGATAGAATTAATGCCTAAAAACGTTATTAATATTTTTCGACCTCTCTACGTTTTGATAATCACAAAATGTAAAAACCTAAGTGTAAAAATAAAAAAACGTTGAAACCAAGATAATTATTCGATAAATTTCATTTCAAAAATTTCACTCACTTAAAATAATGAAAAAAAAAATTACTTTAATGCATTTTATGATCAAAGGAATTTTTATTCAAACCTCACATTTTTTATAAAATGTAACAAACATTTTTATAATTTATACAAAACATTTTTGTATTTATAAGAAATGTTTAATTCAAAATTAATGTTTTGAATTTAATTTTCCACCTAAAAACGGATATATTTGATCCAGGAAACACCTCCCCTAGAAAAGATAAAAATGGGAGCGTCCAGCTATGGGCGGCCCCCTTAAAGGTAAGGCAACCCCCTTAGTGATAAGGGGGCGACATAAGAGCTAAGGGGGCCGGCCTGACAAAAACGCTCCCAGCTTTGCCTATAAATAGTAGACTGTTCGCAACAGATTTTTCACCTTTTACACACATATTCTTTCTGTTCTAAAATCAGTTTACATTCACTTCCATTCCTTTGATCATTTAATTCTAAGTATTTGTTTCCAAGTGATCCAAGCTTAGATCCTCAAGTGCAAGAGAAGAATACTTTCTACCATAAAGTTACGAAGTATTATAGCCATCGGTTCGTGATCTCGTAACATAGTTACTATGATCACCATGATTTAACTATTACACACAGTTACACAAGATGTACAAATGATTTACAAATTATAGTATAGTTAGATCATGGTGATCATAAAGCGTACAATTAGATCATGATGATCATAGAGAGAATAGTTAGATCGGGGTGATCGTGTTAAGTGCTTAGGTGAAGTGATCTTGTGTAGTGTGGTTAGTATTTTAGTCCTCAAAAATACAAAAGTGTGTGGTAGATTGGTTCTAGCTAAGATTAGAACTTGACATTTAGCTTAGTGTCGGAAATTGGTGTAAGCTACTTGTGTATGGTTTTCTCCGCCTAAAGGGAGTTTGTTGACATAGTGAAGAGAACTCTCAAGTTGGGTACTCGGTATCGTGGAGTTAGGGCGAATAGTATTTCGTTACGAACCACAATAAAATCCATTGTGGTTGTGGATTTGATCCTTCTAACTCTTATCTCTTGTCTTGCATACTTATTTATCTTGTTATCATTCATTTACTTACTTAAATTGTTCATATTGTGTGTACATTGAGATCACATAAACTCGAATCAAAGTTTTTATAAACAAACGATCCACTAAATTAAAAAGCGGTAAACTATTCAACCCCCCTTCTAGTTTCCACAGTTATGCATTGTAGTAATATGAACTTAATTCTGCAAAAATGAGCAAATAAAGCAAATACCCTAAAAATTTATTATGTCCAAAATAAAAACCCTAGACTCGGATTCTAGAAATGAAATGAAATTACTTATAATAAGGTCTGATAATGACAAGTATGAAGTTATCTGTAAGAATTATGGCTTCAAATGATTTGGAGGATTACAATTTTCAAGTAATGAAGGTGGTAAGGTGCAGGTTTATTATTAGGAGTAATTGGAAATGTGTCAACATAAATTCAAAAGTTCGGTTTAAACCAATTTCCGAGGGACGGTTCCTTGGATATCAAAAACTTGGACATCATATCTGAAAATTCAAACTGAGAACCCTTATAATGTATATAAGCTTCTCCCAATAGCCAAAAGCTAACAACGTCACTCAATTAACGGGAAAGCAAGAGCTGTCCACTTTTGAGGATTCCACTGATTGACGGATCCTACACTCTCGGATCATAAGTTGTCAAACCTACTTGGAGTGTGTTAAGTTAGCATGTATAAATTGACCATAGCTAAGAACACAATCATTTGAACACTTAGACTAAAACATCTTCAATACAAGTGTGAGTTGCAATTCGATGTATATTAAGACCATCTATGAGTTAACCTTTCCCTCCTACCTAACATTGCCCAAGCTCTTCCTCGTGTGGATAATGACGCCAAGGGTGATAACCTGAAGTGCTGGCCGGCCTGCTGCCGCATCATGCGGAGGGGGAACGGGTAAACGAGTTGTTAGTAAAGGTAAAATAGCGAGAGAGCCTAGGAGGAATGTTGAACCAACTGGTGAACCTAAGGGTCAAGGAAATGACCAAAGTGTTAAAGTTAATGAGGGCGTGGATGGATTCTCCGACTTCTCCACAATCATTGCCAAACAATTGCAGAACTTGCTACCCACTATTTTAGCTCAAGTAGGCAACCAAGGTTGCAATCATGGAGATAATAGGAACCAAAATGGAAATGTGGTCAATAAAGACATTCAAGGTAATGTTAGGAATGTGTCGGTGAACAACAACCAATGAGGTTGTTCGTATAAGGATTTCTTAGTTTGTAATCCTAAGGAGTATGATGGTAAGTGTTGGAAACAAGAAAGTATCGGTCACTTCCAAGTTGTAATAGTCTTAGCCCGTAGTTTGTTATATGATTAGTCTAGTAAGCTAGTCTGGCCCAAGGCCATGAAAAGCCCGTTAAGGCCTATGGACGGCCATGTAAGTAGTATATATACCCTCTCCATGCTTTGGAGAGGGTGGTTGGTTGTTTCATTTCTTGTTTCACACGCATAATAATATTATCATCTTTCTCTCTCTAGAAACTTTCCAACCCACTTCTCTCTCTAGTTCTTGTATAATATCAAAGATTACTAGTATTCTTCAATTGGTATCAAGAGCCATGGAATGGTGTGTTTAGTTTTTGTGTTTGTATTTTGATTTGTGTTCAAAACCTTTAAAAATAGCAAAATCTTGATTTAAAATTTTTCGGCTTAAAAACCTTAAAGTTGTCATTTTTCTTGTTCCTATAGGGTTAGTAACACTAGTTGTACAATATTTTTTGCAAAAAATCAATCAAAAATGTGTCTTTTTTAGTTTTGAAAATTTGGGTTTCGTCTCAGTTATAACCGAACTAGTCTTGTCTGTTGGAACCGAACTGGAAGATCGAACTAGTTAACCGAACCAGTGGAACCGATCTAGTTGATTTTAGTTGTAACCGAACGAGTTGTTTTTAGTTGGAACCGAACGAGTTGTTATTAGTTGGAACCAAACTAGTTGATTTTAGTTTGAACCGAACTAGTTGATTCAGTTGGAACCAAACTAATGAACCGAACTAGTTGTAATCACTTGGTACCGAACTAGTAAACCGAACTAGATTACTCCTTTGTCAACCGAACTAGTTTCCTTCTTTGACAACCGAACTAGGGAATCGAACTAGTTTACCTCTTTGATAACCGAACTAGTGAACCGAACTAGTTTACTTCTTTG